>JAWZYV010003249.1:0-13386 GCA_038373885.1 Cheiracanthium punctorium | reverse complement strand
AATAGAAAGTTTAGGCTTCATGTCTCACCAGGGCAAAACTTTTTTTGTGCGCATACCTAGAAAAATGTAACACTTGAAAAATAAAAATGCAAATATACATACAGAGCATTTCATAACTCTTGGTGAAAAAAGTAAGGGGTGATAGAGCATGTCTAAAGAACAATTTTTGTCATACACAGCCATTGTCGTAGCACAAGTGATGACTGGTGAATGAAAGTCAGTTCAAGCTATTATTCTGTGGTAAATAAATAAAAATTTATTAAATCGTCTGTAAATAAAATAATTCATGCTGCATTAAAAAAAATATTTTGTATTTTGCTTGGATGTTCTAATCAATCTTGGATGTATTCAATGAACCCTTAAATTTTTTACTAAATAATTAACAATACATACATACATATATGTGTGTATGTATGTATATTAAATAATTAACAATACATACATACATATATGTGTGTATGTGTATATATATATATATATAATATATAATAGCTTACTTACGTAAAGTGAAATCCCAAGATAATCCAATGATAAAGTGAAAAAAATATAAAAAATAAAAAAGTAGATAGCACATGGTGCCAATTAACGAGCTTATACCGGATAAGTGTTTAAATATAGCCTTTTAAGGCAATGAAAGAGTGGAAAAATTGAATATAAAGCGCCAAATTAGAACTGGTGTGCTTTTAAGCCTAATCACATGTAATCAGAAATAGACGGAAAATGGAATTAATATTGAAATGGTGTGCTCTATCATCAGGCGCCACCGCACACACATTTCAATTTAATCGAAAAAAACAATAATAGCTAGGTTTCTGCAAGTTACCTGACCAAAATTAGGGTCCTTTTGTAACTTGGGGGCGCGACCGTAGCTATTAGAAATAAACAACGAGGAAGTGGACCGACACGAAGATCAAAGCTCAGTAATGGAGGCAGTATTAGTGCATGTTGCCATCAGAGAAGGCTTAATGCAATCAATAGACAAGTAATGCCATGGAGTGTGAATAAAAAATGATATATTAATAATACTTTGGAAGTATGGAAAGGAAAAGAATAAATAAATAAGAAAAAGTAATAATTAAATGAATAAATAAAAAGAATAAAAATGGTAATAATTAAATGAATAAATAAAAATGGTAATAATTAAATGAATAAATAATAAAATAAATATTACACTAGTATAGCTAGCCTATGTTTTACGTAGTACTAGCTGCAGTAGCTAAGAAGTACTTAGTTGAGGTTGTGGAAATGGAGAAAAACTGTAGAAATAATTTTAACAGTAATGATATTGATAATAATTATATTCATTTATTATTGCTATTTATGCTAATATAATTGTAAAATATTTATGTAGAACAGTACTCTGTTTGGCTTCATTGGTTACAGACTCACATAAAAAGGAAAATGTACCAGTAATCAACCATTCTTAAATATAGATTTTTTTTTTTTAAATAAAATATATAGATATATATTTTATGTTTTTTATGGTTTTTTTTTAATATAGAAAGAACCAACAACCATATATATATATATATATATATAATATATATATATATATATATAATATAATATAGCTTAACTTACGTAATATGGAATCCCAATTAAAATATTAATTGATAGCATATAATAACAAATATAATACGTAACCATGAAATTATAATTGAAAATCCAGAGGCTAAAAATAACTTAAAACAGGGCCATCAAAGCCAAAAAGAAGTGAGAAAACAAGCCAGGTGCGATCACGTGGGCTTAACTTGATAATATATATAAATATATATGCCAGGATGTTCCAAAAACACTGACCTAGGCTTTTGTTCCTTAAATATTGATCACAGACATATAACTACAAACAGGGATGCTACAGTCAAAACCTCAGTTTGCTTCAGCATCGTCTCAGTCAAAATCCCTTTTTGTCTCAGTTTGTCTCAATCAAAATCAATTTTTGTCTCAGTTTGTCGCAATCAAAATTCCTTTTTTTCTCGGTATGTCTCAACTAAAATTCGTTTTTTCAAGTTTGTCTCTCAACCAATTTTATTTGTTTGTTTGTTTATGCGTGTTAAGGCAAACCTGCACGTGGGGTATCTGCCTAGCATGGAGGGTGCCTTGGTAGGAGGACTTTCTGGGGATGAACCCTGTTCATAAATCCCGCGCTAGTTTCAACGAAAGAGTGTATAATCTACAAATTGGGTTCTAATTCCTTCATCCGTTGTCACTGCCGAGCCCAGTCTATAGTAAAGCTCCATGAACCGTCCTAAAATAACTTAAAAATAGCGGTTGGAGCCATACGGCAAAGGAAGCCATTGTTTCCATTCCACTGCGATGTCACTCTTCAGGCAGCGAAAGGCGTTTTACAGGCAAGTGAGCAAAAGTCACCTGCGAAAAGATCGCCTTCGAAATAAACCTATGGAAGAATGGGTTGTTTAAGCGGAACTTGTTTGTCATTAGAAACTCGTTCAAAATTTTCAATTGAATGGAATGAAAATAAATTAATGAAATGAAATGAAACTTACGTTCCGACACATCGAATGCAACCCAAACAAGAAAGGCAAATCATGGAGTTCGCACAGATTATAAAGCACGTTCCAACTATGTTCGAATTTTTTTTTCACACCCCATTTGGCAATGGATCGCAAAAATCGTAAACATGGGCGACTTTTGGTGCAACTTTTGAGGGAGACACACGATCATCGTCGGAGGACTCGTTCATTACCTAGTAGGATAGCATTGTGCTTGAAATGGATGCCTGCCTCTAGTCTGCCATTGACCGTAATGAAGCGGTTCTCAACCTTTTAACGTCGCTCCCCCCCCCAACAAAGGCTAACTTACAGTGCCCCCCCCCTCACATTTTTCAGCTTACATTCAGTTTTTTAATCTTCAACCATGAACATTGAGTCGAATTTTTTACAAAATAATGTTATCAGTCAAGTTTGAATGAACATTTTAAGCGAAAATGGATATATTTTTGAGTAAAAATGAGAACAAATAAGATATTTTTTAAAAACATGCACCCCTTGCATGCCATTTTGACGCAGCTGGCTGTGCCGCACAGCCAGCTGCGTCTCTGGGGGGGGATCTCTGGATCTGTGGCACGCGATAAACGTTTGGATCGTCCGCCCTCTTGCGGGTCGTTCAGTCGAGCGATGGCAACGGCTGTTCCTTTTTCAGCATGGGGCCATCTATCCAGCTGTTCTCGCATTCTTCCCTTTTTCAGCAGATGTCAGTGGTTTAAAAAAATAATCGTGACCCTTTCTTTACGGTAAATGAAGCGCTGAAGAGCAAAGGATTCTCGTGGAGCTCTGCCACCCGCAACTCTTTTTATAGAAATCCAATCTATTCTTCGTGACTGGCAACAGTCAAAATGTCCGAGTTGGGTGTTCCCAGAGCGGGAACACTGCGCGGTAAAGGGTTAAAAAAAGAGAAAACAATCTGCTACGACGTCAGGCTGATATGCGATAGGCTTTTTGACACGAAGAGAGTCAGTACAGTGAAACTTTTATGAGCGACCCCCTCTATTAAGCGACGCCCACCTCCAACGACCCATTTTTTGAAGGCACCGATTGATGACCCACCTTCTTAATGTTAAAAGATCTTCTAGAAGAGACCTTACAACCCTCTATAAGCGACCGGTCCAGGTTCCCTCTACAATTGTTTCTAGCTTTACCGGAAGTCAACTGCCAGTCGACAGCTGTTGCAAGTGCACGTATACATCCCGTACAAATCTTGTCAGTTAGACAAGATACATCCCTGAGGAAGCGACTGATTTTCAGGTTATAGCAGCGCAGTGATGGGATCGAGTCGTGCGAAAAAAGAAATTCGGTTAGGAAGTGGGCGGTTACTTTGGGTCCATTGAAAACCCATAAAACCTATTTTAAAGCCATTAGATTTTAGAATGACCCATTTAGAGTGCAAGATGAATATCAGAATAAATGCTCCCTTTTCATCTATGAGAAATAAAGTAATGAGAGAACAGAAAAAAGAATAAAAGATTCCGAAATTTCTAAATAATTTATTAAAATTTAAATAGTAAAAATGTGTTTGTATAATTACTTATGTGTTAGTCAGCAATTTCATAAATAACAAAACAAACAACACTTTTGAGCGTTTCTTTCTTGGCTATCCAATGTTTAAAATTCTTCGAGCGACCCCCTCTCTTAACGTCCGATTGACCGCGGAACAGAAGTATATCTATCCTGAGCAGTGGCGTATGCAAGGGGGGAGTTGGGGGGTTCAACCACTGCCCCCCCCCTGACAAAAATGTTTTAACAAAATGTCCATAAATCTTCAATTTTTAGCTTCAATATTAAGCATTTTAACACAAAGTCATGTCTATAACCCCCCCCCCCTTTGAAGAAGTCTGCATACGCCACTGATCTCGAGAAGTGTCACCGTATGGATAGACAGTCATTGAATGGAGTCGGTACTGATAAACGGCTGCACATCCAAGGCTTTTGTCATCGTCCAAATTCGTTTGCGTTCTTCTGTCGCCGAAGAGAAACAATGGTCTCTTCTCTCCACAAACCGTTCTCCGTGAATGAGGCCTCCCTGTATACAGGGACTCATTGTTCCAGATGTTTCGCGTCGGAGAGAGGGGGCGAAACAGAAAGGGGGACGGAGAGGGCGGCGGTTTCTTTGTTTGCCAGGGCTGCACCGACGACGTCCGTTTCCGTTGGGGGGAAGGGTTATCAAGGAATGAGGATTTTGGAATGGAAATATGAATAGCATGGTGGTGCTAGTTCGCTGGCAAATGGCATGATCACCGAAACCGTATAGTTCTCCGCTAGGACAGCCATTAACCCTTGGAGGCGCAACCCTTTCCCAATGCTGAAAAAAGGACAGTCGTTGCCATCGTTCGACTTAACGAACAGCAAGCTGGCGGACGATCGAAACGTTCATCGCATGACACAGATCGAGAGACCCTTTTTTGACGCAGCTGGCGCACAGCTGCGTCACATCACAGTCATTACTTGTTTGCTTTACCTGATTTCTTTCCTAAACCCGAAGAAACTTAAAGCAAATAGGACTTGTTACGTACACGTATTCACATAAAACACACGGCCGTGTGCTCGACACAGCCCGCACCCTGCTTTTTTTTTTTTTTTTTTTAAGTTTAAGATTGTCAGAACTTTGTTATAATTTTCATATTCTTATCACTTTCACCTGATGATCGTCAAAGTTTTCCATTTGAAGCCACGAAGCAACGTATTCTTATTCCAAAAATCCATTGTAAAAGCAAAGAATTACTGTAAAAGCACTTCTTTTCGCGAGCCGTCATTTTCGCGAAAATGAAGATATCGGTGATTTCGCGAATTTTATAGGAATAGAACCGAAAGCTGAAAAATCCCTAAATTATCTCAGTATAGAACCCCTTCTGCATAGGGCATTTTAAGAAACTTCCTTTTGTTCGAAAAGTTCGTTCAAAGAAGCTGGTATAAACAGTGTAAGTGAATGAGCTGCATTCTGTTAGTTGTAATTATTGTTTTCTAATTCAAGAAATAGCTGTAAGAAAGAAAGTTGTCAAGGAAGAGTTTGTAACTGTGCAATAAATCATTCAATTTTCGTAACCGAGAGATCTATACTATTAAAATCTGTGCGCGTCTGTCTGTCTGTGTGTAGCATCATCTCCTCCTAAACGGCTGGGAGTTGAGTTTCGACCGAGGTATTCACGAATTCGGAAAATTTCGAGAAAGAACCTCCGCTAATTTAAATTTTGAAATTCGAATTATTTTAAGAGATATTGATAAAAAAACCCTTCAAAAACGCTAATTTTTGCTCTTCGCAATTCCGCGATTGTAACCCCTGTAGTGAAAATGTGAGAAAAAAGCATCGAGGTTGCCATGTTTGGCTATTTTATTAAATTATTTAGACTCCTGCAGTAAAAATAAAAGAATAATGATTTTTTTTCTGTTTAGATTATTTACAAAGTTATTTTTTAATTAAAGTATTGCATGCATGTGAAATCAGAGCAGGAATTCAATGCCGTTTATGTGTAAAAGAATAAGGGATTGGGAGATTTCCGAGACTAATATGTATATTTTTTAGTTTGGCGAAAAAAAAAATGGCTGATTTGGTGATTTTGAGAAAGTAGTAGATTCTACCGATTTGCACAGTTTTGGGCTTGGCGCAATTTACTGCGAGCAAACCGAAATAGGTTTAGGTTTGTGTGTGTACCTTAATTTTCCATGCAGAAATAGTTTAATTATTAAGGCGATTTTAAGCGATCGATCTTCAGAATTTTCCCCAAATTAAGTAAATTGATTTACCTTGGGGTAATGCCGCCAAATTTCAAAAGAAATGAAATTGTCGCAGTCTGTAAATTGGAATAAATAAAACACGTTATAGTTGATAATTTAAAATGCTGCTATGCTACTTTTCAAATAGATGCCTGTATTAATTTTTGGCGATGGAACCATACACAAATAACTATTTCCCATTTTGATTGCTGTTAAATCAGTGCTTAGAATCATTCTCTGGAAAAAAAAAGAAAAAAAAATCTCGCAAAATGGCGTATGCAGATTCCTTCTTTAGTACCTTTATTAGAAAAGTTGGCGATAAATATTCAAATGTAGTGTAACTCCTTGCTTAATAGTGCATGTTTTTTGCGTTTGTATTGCTAATTCTATGGCACGATTGAGATGAGCCAATGTTACGAGCGGATGGATAGATAATTTTTTAAATCCCGCCAAGCAGGGTATAAGAAAATAGGAATTCTGTATAAATACGATTTTTTTTTTTGAGATGAACGAGAATGTTTTTAAGCCTGGTAAATATAGCTGGTATTGCCTATAAATAATTGCATTTACTGTGAAGTTAAATTTAGGATTCATCTTGGCTATTTGCCATCGACTATCGGCGTTAATTACGCCAACATGGCAGTCCTAGCTAGCATAAATAAATTTATTTCATGTTCTATTTTTAATATTGCTACAGTTTCCGTAGTTACGGAATCCGTTGCTGCCACTTAAGCTATTAAATTTAACAATTAAGTAAAAACACTCATTTTTACAGCCCTTTACTCAAAAAAGGAAAACGTATTGGATATGAAACAATTAGAACATTACCACAATCACCATGTCAATAACGCGAACCTGTAACTTTGGTTAATTTTAACTAAATTCATTTTCAAGATCTTTAAGAAATCCTGTATACTATACCGATTATTTTGCAAGAAAATTGATTAATCAGTATAAACTGAAGCAATGAACCTTTGTAAGCGTTTTTCTTGAAACGAGGAAAATGCAGATTGACGGTTTTGGTCTAGAAGTGGCGATAGGGAGAACCAGTAGCGGATCCAGAAATTTTTTTGGGGAGGGGCTAAATTTTGAAAAAAGCTTATTTCACCCAAACAAAATGTTCAATAAAGCAAAATTTTAGTCTAAAGTAATGTAAAACATTTTGGGAGGGGCTAAGTAATAAAAAAAGATAATTTTATCTATTTAAAATGTATAATAAAGCAAAATGTTACCCCTTAACAATCTCTTTGGGGGGCTGAAGCCCCCTAGCCCCTACCCTAGATCCGCTACTGGGAAGAACTACTTAATTCAGTAACGTTAATGGGAGATGATAATTGAATATGCGCATTGAAAAAGACCTAAAAATCAAGAGAGCTTGAAAAATCAGGAAAATGAAATGAAAATAAAAAATAAATCAAATAGTACGAGATATAAATAATAGTAATAATACGAGAATGACATTGCAATCATGTGTACAATAAAGGTCCCAATTGCTTATAATATTCCTCTAGCAATGACTTAGTCCGACCAGTGGCCGAGCGCATAGCGCTCTGAACTGGGAGGTGGAAGGTGTTTCTGGTTCAAAACAAGTGTGCAACTCATAGAAGCAATTCCACGATACCGAATCCACCGAGAAAAAGCCTGGTCAAGGTCATCCAAGAGAAGTTGCTTCTTTTTTGGTCGCAAGTGACACTGACATAGTTTTTGTGCCGTCATGTCTCAGTCATCTCAGATTTGCACTCATGACGTCAACGTTTCATCACGATTTAAATAATTTTCACTTTTTTAGATTTCACATCACTGGGTTTAATTCGAATTATATGTGTAACGAAAGTATTCGTTTCCTACCGTGCGGAGAACGGGTACTCAGCTAGTTTCTCATTATTATTTGAAGCGACAAAAAAAAAAAAAAAAAAAAGTACTTCCGAAGGATTTAATTTTTGCGAGGGCTCGCGAAAATTAAAGCCTTGAGGAACTAGTGATTTTACAGTACTTCAAACTGCCGTCTGTGTGGGATATGTTTCAAGGAAGATCACTCATTTTGGCCAACAAAGGGAATGAACAGGTTTGTTATGCTGAGATATGTGTACTGCACAAACACTACAGATGGGTTCATAAATGCTTTAAAATGTTTAATTGGGCTTTCCATTCTTGTTAATTCTAGTAAGGTTTAGATTTCATTTCATTTTAATTAAATTTTATTTGTTTTTTAACAGCTGCAACAGGTTTTAAAATGTGCACGAGTGCCTGTATATATCTTAGACAGGATTGCTGTCGGTCGCGAAAAATACGGAATAGTGGGGGAGTTTCATTTTTAGAGGAAAAATCGGGAAATATAAATTTTACTCCAAAACCTGGGAATCCAATGTCGAGCGATACACGGGAGTGAACAAAGACAACTTTTAGACTGAGAGGCGTTGTCATAGGGAGCTGATTGGGTGCGAAGTCGTACGGCAATTGCGCAGAAGATAGGGGTCGGTCGTTTCTCTTAAGAGTTCAGAAAGGCGGGAAAATTGGATGTTTCAGGAAATGTGAAAAGGAAAAATGAACTTTACAGGAAAAGGGGAAAGAATAAGATAAATACGTAAGCAAATAAGAATGAGTGTTAGAATAACAATTGCAGCCAACTCAAGATTTAGTGAACCTGGGTATAGTGAATGCATTTCATGAGTCCCAGAAATTTTCATAGCATTTTTCGGCTTGAGTGAACCATGACTTTGGTTATAGTGAACTTGAAAGATTCTGGAAGTAAGAGGTGATGTTGTTCGATTCCTACGAAGAGCGTCTCTTTTGTGTTCGAGTCAGTAATGGATTCAGGGGAGGGGCTAGGGGGCTTCCACCCCCCAAAAGAGATTGCTAAAGGGTAAATTCTGCTTCATTATGCACTTTGAATGTGTGAAGTGATATTTTTTAATCACTTAGTCCCTCCCAAAAGTTTTTACATTGCTTTAGACTAAAATTTTGCTTTATTGCATATTTTGTTTGGGTGAAATAAGCTTTTTTCAAAATTTAGCCCCTTCCAAAAGAGAATTTCTGGATCCGCCACTGGTTCGTGTATAGAGAAAGAGATGATCAAGCGGCTGTTTCGAAATACAGGTGACTGGCCAATGTCTAGGCATAACATACTGATGCTAAAGAAGGGGCAGAAGGACGGGAGAGGGTCCTATTTTTTTCATTACTGTAATGCATTCTAATATTTAAATGCATTCGCTGAAAAATGCATGGTACTTTAATGAAAGTGAATCAAAAGCGAAAATTTAGCTCTTCTACACTGGACGATTTCATTTTCCATTCCCAATGCTATATCACAGGTTAAAAGTGACAGCGCCTTTTGCCAGCTGGATGGAATGTGCATCTCTACTTATTATAAAAGAAGGTGTCTGTGTGTGTGTGTGTGTGTGGGTGTGTGTGTCTGTCTGCAGCGTTACGGACAAACGGCTACACCTAGAAACACCAAATTTGGTATTCGGGAAGATGTAAATATGTAGTTGTGCACCTCGAAGCGATTTTTTCAAAATTCGACCTAGATTTTTTTTTATTTTATGTTTTATGCGATTTTTGGCATTTTTTCTCACCTAATTCGTAATAACGGCGGAAATTACGCTCGCAGCAAAACGGCATTTGTATCATCGGATAGAGGAGAAAATTTTCTTTTAAAAACAGTTTGTTCTGAATACTTAACCTGATTTACCGATTTTTAGAAATTTTTTTACTAAACATGTGCTTCGCGATTTTTTTTCGTAAAATAATTTTAAAACTGTCGCATCTTGAATTCTATCCGTCATAACTTTTAGATATTTTGACAAATCGTGAAACATTCTTTTCTCCCTCTTTTAAAATAAAAACGAAAAATTTATGTAAATTAGATGATTTTTTACGAATTTTAATGCAGCCTAATGTTTAGAATTTAATAGCATCAACGCGATCTTACGCCATTCATTACATTGCGATCACGGCACGAGAATTTATGTTCGGCTGTTGCCACAGAAAGGATTAGAAAAAAGGGTTTTTTCAACCAATCGAGTTTTTAAATGGGATATCAGAATTTCAATTCGCAAGTGAGGATCTATGACGTCAAATGCTTTAAGATACCTAAAAATTACGCCATAATTTTAACTCATTTATTCCAGCTCTATTTTCAACACAGGGAGACGATATTTTGATTAAAATTTACTGTAGAAATAAACTAAGAAATTCACGATTATTATTATTAGAAGTGGTATTTTAATCCGGTGCTTATTTAAAAATTGAAATGTTTTCACGGCGCTGAAAATGTTCATTTTAAAAGTTACAAAGTTCGTTTCAAAGCGCGATATATTAAAATTTTTCTATTTATTATTTTTATTTTTGGCATTTAATTTAGCGCAGGCGTTGCCTAACATACGCATGCAGGTTGCGAGTATAGTTTTATTTTAACGTTGAATTACGTTCCTCCATAAAGGTCACGCAAAGTTTTAATGATACCGTTTGAAAACAATTATGCGAAATATCGAAAGTAACTCCGAAATTAATCTACCGGGGTATCCTTTACGGCAGTCAAACAGTGACGTCATAAATTAAAAAAAATGTGTGAAATTTGTAAACTCTGCAACTCTAACGCCCTGTCACAATTAAAATGGGAATAAGTAGCTCCTCGAGATTACACAGTTTGATGTTTTTCAGGAGACAGGACTATGGAGGATATAAAAGATATCGCTATTGGATATTTAAAATGGCACCCCTTGGATATTTTCTCCCCACAGTAAGATGAAATGGTTTACGGCGCTAAATACGCCAATCTTATAAAACTATGTATAAATTAAATATATATGGAGAGTTTCCTTAATGGCAACCATTATGTGAAATGATTATTATTTATGCTAATGCGTAAATTGCAAAGAATCGCCACAGAATCAAAAGATCCCATTGAGGCCAAATAATCTAAGCTGTTTCTTTTAAGGGAGCGTTGAAGAGGGAGAAGCGAGTATAGATAGTATTAATGTACGTAATAGGTAGTATTATTAGATTTGTAAAGATAGTATGAATAAATCGCAATGTACCACGTTAATAAATATTTCATGAAATTAAAAGTGTTTATCCGTTTTCAACGGTTGTCTTACAACCAACTAAACGAAAAGTAATTCTAATTTGCGTTAATATATCCCGCAGTCATTTCAACAGAGGGGATTACTTGAACTTTTTTAAAAATGAAATTCTGTTTTGTCACATGCAGATATGATTTTAGTAGTAAAATATTCCTTTCTTCCCGTATGAAGAGCCGGTGCGCAGCTATTTTAAAAACATCTCTTGAAAATAGCATAAATGAATTCAGAAGACCTCAAAACGTGTAAATACACCAAAATCTCGAAGTCGAATTTTTTTCATGATTGCAATACTTTCCTTATATGGTACATTTTCGGAAAGAAATAAATGGTGCTCCATTTCATGTAGTGTCTTAGGTATTTAATGCTACAACTTGAGCCTAAAAAACAGTATGATGTAGAAATAAGACATTTTGAAAGCCAGGAGTTCTCTGCAAACTATTAAGCTTTCCACTTTTTTAATAGTGAATGACACTGACGTAGTTTTTTGAGTCATTATACTGCAATGATCAGGTTAGTACTCATGACACAAACTTTACATTAAGAGTCAAATAATTTTGCTCTTTTTTTTTTTAAATTCCACATCACGAATAATTTCGAATTACACATGTAAGGAAAATTTTCGTTTCCTACTGTGCGAAGAACGGGCACGCAGCTAGTTATTTCCATAAATGTGACTCATTGTGCTTATTTTACTGAACAACTAGTTCCAGAACCATCCATGCGATCTATTATGTTGGATTCACTCAATAAACATTCTGTATTTGTATAAAATATTATTTTCTAGTTTTGCATTCAGTTTTATTGTTCAACATGGGAAAACATCGGTTTGAGTGAACTTCGGATAGAGTCAACGAAATTGGCCGGTCCCCAGAGGGTCACTACAACCGATGCTGACTCTATTTGTTATTAAAAATATAAATGACACAGTTACAATACGCACGCAAACAAAGTAGCTTTCCAGCCAATCACAACCGAAAAAACCACGGGAGACACAGTCCGCTCTTCATCCACTCCGGCCTTGCCGTCTACTGAATGCGCATGGCATCCATCTATTCTACCCCCATAAATTTCTCGCCCTTCGCGCTGGGCGAGAAATTCATTCGCAGATATCGAAGTCCCCGGAAATCAAGATTTATGACTTACAAATGTTTTCGAAAAGGCGCACGAATTCCTGGGACCCGGGCGATCTATTCTCGGGAAGGAAAAACCTGGCACTTCTTCGATAAAATATTGGATCCTTGGGCTGTCGACAGAGATGAATATTTTTGGAAGGGGGATAGAGGAGGAGCCAAGGTTCGATTTATACGGAATCTGGAGGCTGCCGCTCCCTCAGGTACACAAACACGCCTCTCCCCCTCAGCCACCTCCCTCTTTTTTAGCTCAGAAATCCATTGACTGGCATGTCTTGTTATCCGACAGATCGGATTCACGCTCTGAAATATTCTCTTTTTTTATCTTTATCTTTTTCAAATCCTGGGCGGATCGTAGCTGGGGTGCTTGCTTCTGGTACCGTGAAACCTCGTTATAAAGAATGAACCCTTTAACGCGCAGTGTTCCCGCTCTGGGAACACCCAACTCGGACGTTCGGACGGTTGCCAGTCATGAAGAATAGATTGGATTTCTATAAAAATAGTGGCGGGTGACCTCGCTCCACGAGAATCCTTTACTTTTGAGCACGTCCTTTCGCGTCCAAAGATTATTTTGAACAGCACTGACATCTGCCGAAAAATGGAAGAATGCGAGTGCAGCTGCATAGATTGCACAATGCTGAAAAGAGGGCAGCCGTTGCCATCGCTCGACTGAACGACCCGCAAGAGGGCGGAAGATCGAAACGTTCATCGCGTGCCACAGAACGAGAGACCCTTTTTGGACGACAGCTGTCAGTGCCGTCCCAGCAGCTGTCGTCCAAAAAGGGTCTCTCGATCTGTGGCACGCGATGTACGTTTCGATCTTCCGCCCTCTTGCGGGTCGTTCAGTCGAGCGATGGAAACGGCTGCCCTTTTTTCAGCATTGGGAAAGGGTTGCGCCCTAAAGGGTTCAAAATCGCCCTATGGGTGCCCAATATAAAAGCTGTT
>JAWZYV010003248.1:0-13962 GCA_038373885.1 Cheiracanthium punctorium | reverse complement strand
CAGCAAAACTACGGTGGGGGGGGGGGGTTAATGCGTATTCACATTACATCAGCAGAAATGCAGAAATCCAGCCACAACTCTAGCACATTGGGGCTGACTGTAGAACCTTCACACTTCAGCTGTTAACCATGTTCAGTACCTTATCCACTTGGCTAGTGGGGCTCAGTGTGTAGCCATTCCAGAAGAGAGAAATTGCAAAAAGTGTGTGTTAATGTCATTCCCAGTCTCCTACATTTAATTGTGATGAAAGGGGGACATTTTGAAAATACTGTCATGTAACTGCAAACACCTGCTGCTAAATGCAGTAGATGCAGTGCTACCTCTCGGCACGATTTTGTACTAACACAAGTGTTCCAAACAATTCCAGTCACTATGCATTTGTGCCGTGTGGACAGTTAAGAAATTTAATAGATTAAAGAAAATGACATTGCATTGTGAAAATTATGTATTGCAGAGCACCAAACGCAAATATAATGACCCCAGATCTCACTCGGAATTGCCTTAGCTGAAAGAGAACTTCGCAAACACAAAAAAAGAGACATATTGCATGTAGCAATTTATTTAAACATTTAGAGAAAATATGTCAATAGTTTGCTAACAACTTTGAAATGAACACAATTTACTACTATAAAGAATAATATCATATACACGTGAACACACATGATATTATAAAAACTTGTTAAGCAGAGCACCTTAACGCTGTAAAAGATATTTTTAAAAATAGCTTCAAAACTATAAGATCTCCATTACATAAAATTCAAACAATGGAAGGAATCTGAAGGAATCTAATTAACTTAATACCTTGTTACTAATTTAGTAGCGGTAGGCTGTAATCTAAATTTTACAAAGTAGTCACTTACTGCCCGCCTTCGGCGACCAGTTTTTGCCTTCAATGGCCGCTTCGCGTCCAAAATGTGCAACCTACAGTGCACGGGCTGCTTCGCTACTGGCTTGCGCAACCTATGGCACACAGGCCTCTTTGCGACCGAAATTTTCAACCTATGGGCCGTCTGCCTTCGGCAACCAGTTGGTCTGACCACTTAACGTCCAGTAGTGCTGTAAAAGTAACGACAAAATGAGTATCCGTATGTATTTGTTACTTAGATGTTCGCTATTCGTTACTAAGTATTCGTTACTCGTTACTTTCGTTACTACTAATAGAATGGGTAATAGGGTGTTATATGTGCCCCATAACAACACATCCGGGACAGTGTTGTTATGGGTATATGCCGCCCATACATAAACCCATAACAAAACCTAACCCAAAAGAATTTTTTTTTAGCGAAGTTGTACAAAGTTGTATTTACAGCTTATTTTCTCTGATTTACAGATTGTTTTTATACACATTTATGGTTTTATACAATGCTAAATTATCCGAATTACTGAGTACACATAGAAATCTTCCAAAGACATATGCCATTCTTTTTTTTCTCAACCCCCCTTTTTTAAATTCTGAACGCTGGTTTAACCTGTTCACTCTTATCATAAAAAGTGTAAAGGAAAGCTTGTGACTCGTGTTTTTTTCTGGGAGCGGGTTCTCGAATCATGAGATCCAGGGATTGGGCCATATATATTAAATTCACAGGGCAGGGGATCTCAGTATGATATCAACTACTTTGCGTCTCTACAAGCATAATATCTTTATTATTTGTGAGTTCATATTTCATATCAAAAACTTCTTTTGCTGGACGATTTTTCGAAGTAAATTAAAAATTACCATATTTTAAATTAAAATTGTTTAATTCAGTGAGAATTATCTATTTTTAAGATATTTCCAGTTCTATTTCTGCACTTTTGGGATGAAAGGGGTTAGCCCCTTCTGTGGGTGCATATATGAGAGCATTCTTTAAACAAAAATTATCACTCCTTTCATACAGAAAGAATGGTTGCACCGGACTATGCGTATTCCATGAGTTCATGGAATAAAATGTACCATAAAATAGGGCAGATGGCCCCCTAAACGCCGACATTTTAGAAACATACTGAACTTTATTGAATTATTTTAATACCAGTGGCTTACGCAGGAGTGGGCATAGAAATCCCGGGTAGCTCCCAATTTTTTATATATTTTTTAAACAATTACTTAAAAAATGTGTTTAGGTTTCCATGCTAAATATTTTTTTTAGTTCCAAATAATATTTTAAATAATAAAAATGTGTGAATTCGTTTACTTTATAAAAAAATATTTTTTTAAAGGTGTATTTAAATAATTTGTTATTTATTACTCATATTTCGATTCTAGCTAAAAAAAAAGAAAAAGTTAAGTTCGCAATCCTGCTTCGGAACCACCCTGAAAGAAAGAATTCTGATTGCACCACTATTTAGTACTAAAATGTTAGTAAGCCCGAAATTAGCACCCCTTACTAACATGCTTCTCTTATATGTATTGCTCCTCTACAATTATAAGAACACCCCCTTCCCCCCCTGCAAAAAAAAGTTCAACTGCGCATAAGAACGCACTATACACCGGATCCTATCCCCCCATTGTACGACCCATATCAATAGAGCAGCAGATAGTATATCCATCTCCATAACTGTAACGAAACATACGGATTCTTCCAAACCTTATCAAAACGATACCATTCGGCTCGGCACAAACGAATTGCAACCAGAACATACTACTCCTCAAATACCGAAACTGATTTTTCCCTTCAAACAGCGAGAATCCATAATACTTCCGGTATCTAGTAACGGAACGGAACATACTATTACTCAAATACCGAAATTCATTTTCTCCTTCCGGCAGTCTTGTATTCGAAGTTCGAACCTGGTCGATCCGAAATGCACACTCGAAAGTCATTTTTCCCCTTGAAACCGCGATCCGATATCCAGTAACAAACAGAAGATATTAGTACTCGATTACTGGAACCCGTTACCCCCCTAGTTCGCCTCGCCTGGAAGTCTGTATTCGAAGTTCGAAGCTGCTCGATCCGAAACAGCTTCGAATCGAGTAACGAGTAACGATATCAACCTAAAAGTAACAATTCGTTACTTCGAGTCTGAGTGATTATCCGTATCTTAGTACCGAATACATGCGGTTTGCTTCAGCTCTAACGTCCAGCCTATGCAACGTACGGGCCGCTTTCACACGTTTAGGTGAGTGGCCGCTTTGCGTCCAAAAAGTGCAACCTACGGGCTATGCGCCTATGGCGACCACCTGGTCCCCCAACGGGCCGCTTTGAAAAAAGAAAATGTGCAACCTACAGGCTGCTCGCTTTCGGCAACCAGCTGAAGGAAAGCTCAATAGCTTGTCCGTAATCATATATTAATGACTATGTCATTTTATCTCTCAACACCCTTTATTGAAAAATGTGTCCCAAAAATGCGACATAAAAAGCGACATAATTTTACATGTATTTAAATACTATTAGTTCACAACAGCTTTCATCTATTGTTACACTATTTCTTTAGCTGTAGAATAGGCTTCACGTGTAATTTTTACATATATTTAAATACTATTAGTTCACAACAGCTTTAATCTATTGTTATAGTATTTCGTAAGGAGTAGAATATGCAGCACATGTATTTTTCTATAAATAGGTTACACTCATAAAAATTTCAACATAGGGTTACCAGGCGAAATACGCGAAAGAGGAGCGATAAAATGACAAAGTCAATTAATATAGTTTTGATATGGCAATCATGAAACTAAAAAATGAGGGGGGTTCAGGGGGATCTCCCCCTGACGAGGCTCGAACAGCCGAGTTTTTTTTTTTTTTAATTCAATATGCCCGCTCACGTGGGCCGTGTGCAACGACCGCACCGGATACATGTCCCGTTCTACATGTTCGGTGTTCTAACAGTCATTTATCGCTCATAATATCTATGCAGCTACTAAAAACAGAGTCCAGTCGTCAATATAATAACCAGTCTTTCTGCCGCAATGCAAACACGGAAGAGAAGGGTTAACTGTGTCAGTGCAGGGAGCCCACCACAGCACAGCGTCAGAAATAGTTGCTTTAGTAGCCTTAGGGTACAAAACAGTAGCCTGATAGTAGCCTTCAGGTTACAAAATAGTAGCCTTTATGGCTCTTTTTAATAATCTAAACTGGCTGAAATCTTCTAAACAAAGTTTTAAAAAAGTTAAATACACCTTTTTTGTTTTCTGAAAGAAGTTTATATGATATTTGTGAAGATTAAATTCATTATATATTACGCCGTAGCAGATGATGCTTGCGGTTTAGTTCTGTTTCCTTAGATGCAGAAGTTCATAGAATAAAACATTATAAAGTAGACAGTTTTCAATGTCTTTCCAAGTTTTTTAGTTAAACATGAAATACAAAACACAGACTCTCTCAAAGCTACATACACCAGAATCAATAAACATGCAGATTATAGAATTTTAGATCATGGAACTGCTAACATAACTTTTTATTGAATTATTATGTGAACTGAAAAATAAATAAATACTCCAAATAAAAAGTTACGAACCTTTTTAAAAATAAAAAAAAATTCTTTTTAAGAATGGAAAAAAAATACACAGTTTAAAAACAAGTAGCAGGTGTATTCATTTTCATGAAGCATACATTACTAACAATAAAAGTTAATAGTGTTACTAATTAAGTTTCGCACTTTTTTGAGTGTAAATCGGTTAACTAGAACGCAAGATAGGAACATTCAATATTCAGATAGGATAGCACCAGATTTGGGTGTTCTTGTTAAATATTGGCGATATCGCTTGGCTGGTTCAAGTTTTGGGGGCTTTTTTTTGCACCAATTTTGCCACCCATCAAATATAGTTTCATACTTGTGTCTCTCTAATGTTTAATCTAAATGTACATAAAACATTTATGCTGAAATTTGAATTTTGGCACATATTGTTTACGCGTCTGTCAAGCGTTTTAAAGTGTTTCATTGTACCCCGGTATATGGGGTACAATGAAGCACTGGCAGACGTTTACCTTTTATTATTTTTTAAGTACGCAAAAACTATTTAAGAATTCACAAAAATTCATTTAGATAGAGGAAAGAGTAGGTTAAAAGTGTCCATTCATTTTATTTTTGTACACGCACATTGTTGACCAGGGGAAAAAAAATAGCCGATTTTGTTTCATATTGTACCCCCGCCTTCTCTTACTGCAAATTGCACGACCTTACACACCGAATAAACTATACTGGCTCTCGTCTGTTAGTTATTCATCTTACGCGCATACAAATAAATAGAAGCTGTCAAGATAATCTAAAATCGTCGGAAAGGTGCTGTTTGAATGTAGATTGAATAATGGATCGTTGTTTCAATATGGAGATAGCGTTTTAATCATACTTATTGGGATTCATATAAGACTTCACTTTAAACAAAAGAACGACCAGCTTAAAACTGCAAACGAATAGATGCAACACAATTTACAACCCACCCGAAAAACAAACAATAAAAAATAGTCTCGCGTGATACGAGATCATACGATTAAAAATGACTCCATTAAAACAAGACAGTTCTTTTGAATTATGTACAACAACTCACAAGGTAAATTCCACAGTGATTCTGCTTTCTTTACCCACCAGTATCTCAAACATTGGAAAGAATCCTGTTTAGTGTTTTATTAAGCTTGTACAGCTTATAGAACAGAATACTTATAGAATAAAATAAGATGGCAAGATCAGAGAGTACAAAAATCTTACCTCTAGTTATTTCTTAAGCTGATACCTTATCCTCCTGCCATTGTTGTTAAACGGTTGTTGCTGCTATTCTATTTGGGACATTCTTTCTATTACACTTGTATTCTTGATTTAAAAACCCGCTTACAAATGTTCGTCGAGTAATGAGAACAACACAGTGAAAGTTTTTACTAACACAGAGAAAAGAAATTTTTACAACCGGGCATGAGTGGGAATCGAACCCGTCGAATCACACGGGAAATGGGCGTGGAGTAGGACAGCCCTTAACCTCCCAGTCGCTGGTCCCCTTACATAACGGAAGATTACGGCCGCATTCGTAAACGCCAAACGAGTTGCACTCGTGTAACGAGTTTCTATCTAAGGTGTTCGTAAAGGAAATGGAGTGCATTCAGTTTAAAAACTAAAGCGTTCGTATACAAAACTGAGTGCAATTCGTTTCAAACGAAGTAAACTGAAAGCGAATTAGGTTCGTTCCGTTGTTTAGAAGATACACTTGCTGCACGTTGTTGCTGTTTTCGAATGGCGTCCGTTGCTATGGAAAAGTATGTTGTTGTGAAAAGTATTTTACGTTTGCTAAAGCTGCAAATATTATTTTTTCGAGGATGAAATTCATGCGTACGTTAGAAAATGCTACTGAGTTACATAATTTTTCAAAGGTAATCATTTTCTTGTATTTTTCATTTTAGTCAATTCATAAATGCATGTTTTAGTGTTGAGATTGAAGTTGATTTAAACCGTTATGAGCGAAATTTGAACTTCTCTTGCTCAATACTTTTGAAAAAATGAAGTTGAAATTTCTAAATTTTGATCCGTGCACTTCAATTGTGGCTACTCTTTCTTTTAAAAATCCTGTTGATTTTATATTGAGTATGTACTAAAAACTCTTCTCAGCAAAATTAACCCTTTCGCGAATTGTAAACAAACATGTCTCCTAGGCGACGAAACTCAATAAGCTGAAGTTGTTCGTAAAGTCAAAAGAAACTGATAACCACTGATAGCACTAAACGCACGCATTCCAGTTCTCTTACGAAAACTCGTGCAACGAGTTTGTCGTTTAAGAATGCAGCCTACATAACAGGCTTGTTGTTTGCTTGAGAGAGTTCTTCCAGATTTATAGCTATCATTTTTATGTTCGTAAAAGGTCAACTGGTGCCACTGGTTTCCTGATAAAAATCTGGAATAAGTGAGGCCAGTCATCTTAGTTTCTTTCGTGTCTCAGAATGACTTCAGTTTGTTCAGTTCCGTTGCTCAGTTATACGATTTTTATCACAAAACATCTTATCTCCATGAATTCAACATAAAATAACACACCAGAAGTAGTACAAGATGCCTCACCATGGCACAGTGGTTATGTCACTGAAAATGGTAGACGGGCGAAGTGTGAAGGTCATGGGTTCGGGTCCCATCGCGCGTCCGTCAACCTAACCGTTCGGAGTTTTCCGTGGTTTTCTCCGAAACTTAAAGAAAATACGGATTAGAAGCCCTTAGAAAGGCCCCCACGAAGGGCACCCCTCTTGTGATGTCCTTCTGACGAGGATTTACAAGCGGGTTTCGAGCCAAGCACACAAATCCGATATACATACTCACAAACAACAACCACAATGATGGTACAAGATAAGGAGGGAGTCAAGCTGAATTTTGGCAAGGGGCCATTGAATATTTTAGATAGTCTATAAATTGTTCAAGATCCAAACTGAACGTGTGGAATCGGGAATTATACGAATCGGCCGCTCGGGTTGTGTAGTGGTCAAAGGAGCCATTCTACCACACCACGGGTCCGGGTTCGATTCCCGGCATGGGCTTGGGTGTCATTTCGTCCGTCCTTTCATAGGATGCAACGCTGGACCACCTATAAGGTGCCCCGTAATAAAAAGATCGGCCTTGGTAGTGGCCAATACCAATACGGCAAGTGTCCGCCATTAAACAACAACAACAAAAATTATACGAATCTAAAGTTCTAAAAGAAAAAGTTCGGAAGGGGCTATGACCCCCCATGTCCCCCTCGCCGGAACCGCCCTTGGTACAAGCACGTTAGACGAGAAGAGTGACAACCATGGGTAGAAACGATTCGAGCCCGAGACCTCACAGCTGTCGGAGGCAGATGCGGGAATATTCCCAGTCACGTGGCATGAGCCACAGGATTACCCGTTTTTCAACCAGATTATTGCAATCGCATTACAATCGACAACCCATCATTGAATTCCCGACATCCGTTTGCACGTGAACAATTCATATTATTTTAACCCTTCAAGACCCGGACTTTCTTTTGATACATTTGCACAAAAAAGTATTTTAGATAATTTCTTATTATAGTCTCATGAATAACTCCTTCATTTTTTCCGAATAACACACTCATCAAAAGAAATATAAGAAATGACTATTTATACAGGATTCACTTCTTATGAAGAATAGTATTTTATCTGTGAAATCGACGTAGGAAATACGTCTTGCACTCGAGTGCCTTTCGAGAGGATGTAGATCACCTACACAATTGCGTATAGATCAGGGCTTAAACGGATCAAAAAATATGCATAAGGAAAGATAATTTAGCACGCGTAACTTTATGTCATTCAAACATGTTTTTTAATTACGTCAGCCAATGTCTTCCCAGACATAAAGTGCCTTGCAGTCCAGTGCAACAGGGAGACAGCGCCAGAACGGGAAAGGACTCCAGAATTTTCACCACAACAAACATAAAAAAATCTGGAGTGACTCCACTCGACTTTCCGAACACTTAGGATTAAGATCATGACCCAGCATTTCAATGAATTTGAATCGATGAATCATTCAAGCATAGATACCCAATGGAAGCTCCATCGAATGCACCTCTTAAACGCTAGCCCCCTTTCAATAATGTCTCCTCATATACTATAATGTCAAAAAAATCTTGGTCGTAGCCCTGTAGAAAAACTATAAGTCCTATTTACATCAAAATCAATATTGGTCTTACGATGATGGTTTATAGCATATATACCCAATTTGAGCTCCATCGAATGTACCATTTGAACGCTAGCGCACTTTCAAGAATTTCCCCTTACAGGCCATAATCCTAAAAGAAATTGTCGTGGCCCTGTAGAAAAACTATAAGTCCTATACACATCCAAATGAATACCGCTCTTACGATGGTGGTTTATAACCTATATACCCAATTGGAGCTCCATCGAATGTCCCGTTTAGGAGCTATCGTGTTCACTCACATACTACACAAACACACATACACACACACATACACCCAAATCTCGAAGTCGAATTTTTTCATGATTACAATACTTTCCGTACAGGGTACATGTTTGGAAAGTAAAAAAGGGAGGAGCCTCTAAAAAGATGTTCACCAGTACTAAGCACGGTTTTGCAGAGATGACAGAGTGGAGAATCGGCAAGTCCAAGCCTCAACAGATGGGCCCTTGCCAAGAAAAATCGTGTCCAGAGATGATTCTGAAAGACGTCACCCTTTCCACCGTAGGGAGGAGGGAAAGTTGCCTTCGAGTCTGGTCATCCTGAAGACAAGACCCAGTTTTTAAAAGCATTTCGTCGAAATAACTGTTAACCTCTTAACTTCCGATGAAAATCTCGAATCTCAAATGAAAGAGCAATCTCATAATTGGCTAACCCTTTAAAGCGCAGTGTTCCCGCTCTGGGAACACCCAACTCTGACGTTTTGACTGTTGCCAGTCACGAAGAATACATTGGATTTCTATAAAAATAGTGGCGGGTGACAGAGCTCCGCGAGAATCCTTTTGCTTTTTAGCACGTCATTTCCCGTCAAAAAAGGGTCACGATTCTTTTTGATAGCACTGACATCTGCTGAAAAATGGAAGAATGCGAGAACAGCTGACTAGATGGCCCAATGCTGAAAAAAGGGCAGCCGTTGCCATCGCTCGACTGAACGACCCGCAAGAGGGCGGACGATCGAAACGTTCATCGCGTGCCACAGATCGAGAGACCCTTTTTTGACGCAGACTGGCTGCGCCGCACAGCCGGCTGTCGTCAAAAAAGAGGTCTCTCGATCTGTGGCACGCGATGAACGTTTCGATCGTCCGCCCTCTTGCTGGTCGTTCAGTCGAGCGATGGCAACGGCTGCCCTTTTTTCAGCATTGGGAAAGGGTTGCGCCTCAAAGGGTTAAGTAAAAAACTTATTCCACTTAAAAACGACAAAGAAAAAAAACAGTATTTTCGAACAATTTTTCAAATTAACGCCTAGTACCCAATCTCTGTTTCAGTATTAAAAAATGGTTGCCATCCATAAAGGAAGACTGTCGAGACACTTTTAAAGGTAAAGGATGTCTTAAAAGCTCTTTTCAGCTATGTGAATTTCGCAATCAAAAAGTATTCACAAATATAACTTCGGAAAGGTCAATAATATTCAAATACTCTTGTGTGACGGCAAAAACAAAAATAAAATCGGCTCTCCAGTGCGTAGGGTCGACACATTCATATGCGTTCAAATCATTCATTCAAAATGAAAGCATCGACGGACATACACGTCGATTCAGAACTTACAAAAAATCTTAAAGAATCGCATTAACAGTGGTCAGAAAAAGATACACATACGTGGACCGTTGGTACGGAGAGGTAATTTCTCTTGAACTAAACACAGGAATATTACGGTTGTGAATTTTTGTGACCAGAATCGAAAACATTAAAGACTTGGGTCTTTAATACACAGGACGGTGGGCAGCGTTTAGTTGCTGTCGTTGTATATTGGGAGATTTCTTTTCGGATTTGAGCACTTTGGCTGAAGAACAAGCTCATAAATTCTGTGGCGAAAATGTTAAACACTTACACAGGCTTGAATTACACAGAGAAAGGAAATTTAAACAGCCATAAGCAGTGCCGGCCACTCGGGCTGCTGCACGGGGCGCCATCCAAGCACCTTCTTAAGGGGGGTGATTTTTTTTTCTAAGGTTTCTTCAAGATGGGACTGTCTCACCTGCCCATGGTCATTGGAGCCCCTCTGCAGCATCTTCATATACTTCGTATTTTTATGGACTTCGGAATGTTTAAAGAATTTGTCTAAGAAAGGATTGCCTAAGCCGGGAAGGTATAAGTCAATGAAAATTTTATAAATCACAAAAATATTCCTCGATATAACCCGGCTTGACTTGTCAAATGCGAATTATACTCCCATAGATTCAGAGATGCCAACTTAGCCACTTTGTGGCCTGATCCGACCCCTTTAAGGACCTAACTAGCTACGAATTTTCGAAAAAGCTACTATAGTAGCTATTTTAGCCATATTCTTTCTGTTTTAAGCAATTCTGGCCATTTCTAAACATGTGCTTTCTGTTTTAAGCGATTTCTGATCATTGGTATTTACATACCGTATTACATACCATGACGGTATTTACATACCGTCATTGATCATAATGTCCATTTCCGCTCGCTCGTATCTGCAGTTTTCCATTTTGCATCATTAAATGTTATTTAAATTTATTTGATAATGCGCATGCGCAAACTTGCATAAAATTTCACCATTGTTGTCTTTTGATGTATAGTGGTGTGCCATACTATTGGTCCTATGCCAGTCATTGTAATAAAAGTCTTCAATATTTGAATGCTTTCATAATTTCGAGGTTTAGTAGGGTACTTCGAGGGGTTGTTCTGACAGCATTCTAAGTGCAGATTTTAAGAACTGGCAACCTTCAGTTATCAAGCTGACAGGATTTACAGCTGTAACGGAAGAGGCGGACATACAATACGCGTTTTTTCGATTTGAGTTTTTCTTTCTGACTCATTCTGACTGAAATAACTAAAAAAAACAAAAATCGACACAAAAATGCATTAATCCATTTTTAATAATTAGAATAGTCATAGTACATACTTACAAACACAGAGTGGTGACTTCCTTAAATTTTTACAAAAAAGTCTGTTAATTTTTTTTTGTTTTTTCGTTTCCAAGCTCCTCTTCTTTATCTGCGATTGAAGTTTTTTTTAACAGCATCTTGTCGCAAAGTGATGAATCATCCTGTTCCTCAATGTATTGAATGATTCCATTAACGTGAATTAGCGGTTCTTCATGGCTCATTTTCTTCTGCATCCCTTCTCCCTCGTCTTCTTCATCGCTCTCAGCCGAAACCACACCTTTTTCTCCGTCTATGATTTCTTCATCGGTAAGGTGTTCGAAGCCTGGATCGTTTGCGTCACAATTGATCCACTGAGCAATATTATCTTCATCTACGTCACTTCCTCCAGGAACAGATTTTGCCAAATTTGCCAAATCAGATGCAGTAACACCCTCGTCTTCTTCTTCCTGTGAAGACTAACAATTTTTCCACATTTGGCAAAATTTTCCTCCAGGACTTTACTATAGTCGTTGACTTCACCTCATTCCAAGCAGTGTTAATATCGTAAATGCTGTCAATAATCGTGTAGTCTTTTCAGAAGCTCTGGAGATCGCCGCCTTCTTCAATTCGCTTTTTCAATAAGTTCGTTCGATACCTCTTCTTCATAGAAGCAATAACACCCTGGTCCATGGGCTGGATAAGTGCCGTGACGTTCGGTGGCAAAAACTCGATGAAAAAATTTCCATCTTCGGATTTCAGAACACTTACCCCTGGGTGAGCCGAAGCGTTGTCAAGCAACAATACGGCTTTTTCGGGTAAATTTTTAGACCTGAGATGCTCTCTCACTTGGGGTATGAATTTGTTTTCGAACCATTCTTGAAATATTTCTTGATTCATCCAGGCTTTTCTTTGGTTAAAATAATGAACTGGAAGATTTTCAGCTCATGTACCTTTAAAGGATCTTGGTTTCTTTGCTTTCCCAATCACTACGAGTCTTAGTTTGTGTGTTCCCGTGGCATTGCTGCAAGACATTATCGTCACTCTTTCTTTACTGGTTTTATGTCCTGGTGCTTGAAGCGCTCTTTCAAATGCCAGTGTTCGCGTCGGCAAACATATCCAATACAGTCCAGACTCGTCAGCGTTGTACACTTGTTCGTACGAAAGTTCTTCTGGTTTTAAAAATTCCTGAAAATAATTTTTAAAGTCCTCTGCTGCCTGAGTATCGCAACTTAATTTGTCACCGTGAAGCCCGATTTCTCTAATCCCATGGCGTTGTTTGAATCTTGTTAACCATCCTGATGATGCATCAAAAGTCCTTCCTAATCCAAGCTTTTCAAAAAATTGCTTAGCTTTTGCAGCAATAATGAGTCCTGAAATGGGTGTATTTTCACCTCCTACTTGATTTACCCATTTTAATAAAGCCGTCTCTAACTCTTCAAAGTGCTTGTTTTCATCGTTTTCCTTTTCTTCATGGAAGATGAGTTGTCCGATGCGGAAGCAAATTGCATCCGTTTAACTTTTTGCTTTATAATGCCTCTAACTGTAGATTCTCCAATGCCGTACTTCAAGCTCATTTTTTTTGCGATGAACCATTTTCAATTTTTTTTTATCAACTCTAACTTATCTTGGATGGATAAGACAACTTTTTTTTCTCTTTTCGCTCATCCCTAAAATTGCAATTTTAAACAGACGCTAGCAGACCGTGAACACAGATTGACAGTAACGGACTGAATGCTGAATCGAAACTGACTGGTTTTGGCGTGCTACCAAAAGAATGGAACAAGCCATAGGGGAGAAAGGAAGCTCTATGAGGGACGGAAAAGTACCCTTTAGCGATTACAGATCCATTGTATAGCTTTCGGTGACCTTGCGGGCGGGGGTGTGGGTGGAATAGGAGGTGGTAAATAGAAATAGGAGCAGCCCGATTGTTGCTCTAAAAATAGTAGTTGCGAAAATAATAACTTATTTTGCTCCCGTATTGCATGTGCCGCCGTGAAACTAGTTTTGCAGGCATAATAGCGGTCCTCTGATAATGGTAACCCTGTAGTCTTGGCGACAAACTTGGCGACTTGGCGACGGATTTGGCGACAAATGGTGGCTTCTAGAAAATTCATGTGTCGAGACCCTATTTCAATTTGATAAGATTGTTCCAGAAATTTCTAGGTGATTCTGGTGACGTCATCACTTCTATAAAAGCGCTAGGATCTCTCTCCGGGGAGTTCAGTTGAGTGATAGACTTTGAAACGCACGGTTGATTCTGTTATGCTTATTTGTGATTTTAGTTAGCGTATGCTAAAGTTTCTTGTATTATTTTGAGCTATTGAGCTGCGAGACGTAAAATAAAGTGTTATTTTTGTTGACTGTGCTGTTTGAACTGCTTTGAAATACACCCACTTGGCGATTTTCGTAACAATAGATTTTACATTGGTTGATCATAAAAGGCGAGCGTTTATGTATCTACATTCCATAAATAACCGTTACCGGGAAGAAAAAAAAAACTGAGCAAGACCGCGGATAATCGGGAGTTTACTGTAACACATTTTCGGTCATATTGTTAAACTGT
>JAWZYV010003247.1:0-41178 GCA_038373885.1 Cheiracanthium punctorium | reverse complement strand
CAATCCATTCCAAGAAAATGTGTATTATTTATCGCGCGTGCATATAGGAAAACATCTACTACATCATTACAAATATTAACTGGCATAGCCCCAATTCACCTTAAAATAATAAAAGAAATTAACTATGCTTTTATAACAAGTAAATACTAGTATAGCGATAAATATTCCATTACATAGTCCAGATAGGGATGATATTTGACTTTAAAATAATAACGATGAACAAAATAGTAAAATTTAAATGGATTAAATCTCACTCATCATTAGCCGAAAATGAGATAGTGGACGGCTTGACCAAGCAAGCTGCCTGCCTCATCAAACTTTAATAGAGACATTATCGATAAGGTTCCGTGCTCGTAGCTTCCGTGCTCATAACCGTAGGCGCACCCACGGAGGGGGCTATGGGGGCTTGTTATGCGAAGGCATAACATTTTTCAATCATGCTCTGGAAAAGGCGAAGTTTAATACCTCACAAGTATAGGCGAAGTTTTTAAGATTACTGAAAGTATAAAATACAGTCTTTTTCCCTCAAAGTTCCCAGAGTTCATTCACACGGGGACCGCCCAGACTTCGAATTTTCAGAGAAGAAGACCACACTGGGTGATATCATATTTCTGTAAACAACGTAACTGCGATGCAAGGAATCTGTTCGCCAGACACACAGTCAAAGAACTCATAATTTTCAGGTTTACAAGGAAAAGGGAACCCCCATGTGATTTTTATCTCCATTGGCTACAATTAAAAATATGCAGTGGGTATACTGTGACATTGAGCCAAAAACATAAGTATTAGCCAAATTGGCGTGAGTCAAGCTACAGAACTTCAGTAACGGTTTTGTCAGTTCAATTTGAAATTTCAAAAAAGCAAGCCAGGCCTCTCAGAAGATTGAAGGGTTTGAGACCTCAGTCTCACTCTCCTGAAATCGACCGATGCCTTCGGCTGGATGTTTTTTTTTTTTTTCGTCACTGTTTGAAGAAAATGAAAATTTTATTATGAGAAAATTCCTAGAGATCGACCTATGCTCTGAACTCGGCATCAACTGTTCCGCTGATACGCATTTTCCTATGGTTGGGAAATATTTACAAGATGTTCGTTAATTTTGAAAATCCTTTCGTTTGACGTTCAAGAATTTAGTCATCATTTCGTCTGAGATCAACTGTTCAGCTGATACGTCTCTTCCTGCGTTTGGGAAATTTCGCCTATTCCTGCTGATGAAGATTTTGAAAATTCTTTCATCTAAGTTATAAGAATTTCGCTGATTCCAAAAAAATCATTTCTTATAAGATCGAACTGTTCCAGCTGAAGAAGAATTTTTTGTGGTGCACTAACTGTATACGAAATCAAAATTAGAGAAATGAACTATCATAAGAACGCTAGGCCATCGCAATATCGTGGACTATGAACTATGAGAAGAACGCTAAATATTCGCAATATCGTGGACTTGGCGATACTATATAAAATCTCACAGACTTTGCGAGACACCGTAATATTGTGGACTGAGTGAAAATATATCGCGAAATTAGTGAAACTTTAGAATTATGAACTTCGAAAATTTGTAAAACTGATGCAGGAGAAATTGTGAACTCGAGAGGTATTACTACATCTGCCCCAACATGGTATGATAAATTTAATTTTACCATATTATGTATATAAAAAGTATTTTGTGTTTTTGAAATAATATTTTAAATGGATTATGTTCGTATAATTATTGTTTAAGTGATTAGTACGAAAGGGATTTAATCATTTGAAGAATTTTCTAGATAAATATTTTCATAAGTAAAAATACTTTTTGGAATAAATTTGTTAATATTCAAAATTGGAGGGTACCCGATATTTTAGTATAATTCTCTGAAATAATTGATCATAAAGTATTAATTATTATTGAATGACATATTTAGGAAGTGTTGATTCTAACTGTGTGTGCAATGAATATAATATACAAATACATAAAGACACGTCTGGAAAAAATATAGTTATTATTTGTGTTAACTAAATTTCAGGATTTAATGGTGTCCTTGTGCGGTTTACATTTCAGGTAAGATTTTAATATTTCTCTCATATGCACAGCGCAAAATTTGTACTAACCATTATAATGATCATTGGCTCCCCTTTTAAGTAAAAACTTAAATAAAATCCTCCTCCCTTAATCATAACAATATGAATGTTAACAATGGTGCCGTGACCAGGATGGTGCTATAACAGGGCTCAAGCCCCCCCCCCTAAAGGTAGAAAAATCACAAATGGACATGAGGGAGACACCGAAGTGTGAAGACGTTCGACAAGAAGCTCCGACGGTAAGCCGAAAAAAAGCCCTTGTCAGGGCTGGTAACGGGTATAGACACCGTCGGTGTACCCGGAATCCCTCACGCCTGATGAATACTGTTTTCACGATGCCTGGACAGAGATGAAGGCACGCAACGAAATGGAACTCTCTTACTACGACTTCCTTGGAGTCATCACTGGCGTAATCAAGCATGAGAAAGCTGCCGAAGCCAAAGCCCTGTCACATCACTACGACGAAATTCATAAAAGAGCTAAAACTGACTCAACTTTTCCTGAGATGCAAGCCACGGATCCCGAACCATCGCACGAAGCGCCCCAGCCAAACGAACTGGTTCATCCTGAACCGACTCACCTCAAAGACACTCCAGCCAAAGTGAAAAAACGAACTGCTGACAACAGTGACGATCCTACCACCACAGAAATAGATGACGGACAAGGCTTCACCGTTCCGAAAAAATATGCGAAGACCAGACCTGGAGCCGAAGATTATAAGTATGTGTTGGATCACAGTTTTAATTCCCCTAACCAGTTTGAGGTACTAGGTAACCTTAACTCTGATAAGGAAATGGAAATCGAGACTCCGATCTCTCCCGCGACTATCCAAAACAACCCCAACGTTAGGCCAAAGCCGTTAGTTATCCCTAACCCCCCCCACCCCCCGATATGCACGCGATCACTCAGCTTATAAACGAAAACTCGGACGCTAATTTCCATGCCTCAGCCCATAACAGCACCCTTAAAATATTCCCCCACGATTTTAAAAGTAAACATACTATTACTGATCTGCTGCACCAAAATTCCATCCACTTCTTCAGCAACTCCGATACCAGTCCTCCTCTTAAAGTCGTAATCAAAGGCCTCCCCCCCCCCCTCCACTCCCACTGAAAGCATTACTGAAGCCCTTAATTGCTGGAAATACCCAGTGCTTCGCACTCACCAACTAATTAGTAAAAGAGACAAAAAACCCCTCCCCATCTTCCAAATTCAACTCACTAACACCCCCCAAAGCCAGGAAATCTTTAATCTAGAAATGCTACTCTCCTTCAAAGTGTCAGTTGAGAAATACAGATCTCCAAAGAAAGCTATTCAGTGCTATCGCTGCAGTGGTTTCTTCCACACAGCCAAGTTCTGTTCCATGCCCCCCCGTTGTATGGTGTGTGGCGACCCCCACGAGCATTTTGCTTGCCCCGTTAAAATTAACAACAAAAACAATGGGGAAAAAATACCCCCCCACCTGCTGCAACTGTAAACAAAATCACCCTGCTAGCTACAAAGGCTGCAAAAACTTTCCAGATAACCCACGTAAACAAACCCCAACAGATCTCCAATGTAAACAAACTCCTTCAGAACCACAACATAAACAAACCTCTTCTGATCCCCACCTCCAAGCTCCTCCCCCTCCCAACTACAACCAACCACTTAGCTACGCTCAAGTGACTAAAGTAAACCACACCCCCCAAACAAACCTCTTAATCGAGCTTACTGCTATCAACAAAGAAATTGAGAAAGAGATCGGAGTTTCGCTCCCAGACTTGATAAATAAATTAAAGGATCTTCTAGCAAATCTTAAAAACCTTAGCACCCAACAGGAAAAAATTGTTCATTTTTTGAACTTCATCAGCGGCAGCGGAGTCACTGGAAACAGCGATTAAACTGCCACTGATTGTAAACATTTGTAAAGCCAAACTTTCTAACCCCCCCTTTTTTATTCATTTCTTAATTTTCTAACTCTTTAATTAAATCAACTTCTTGTTTACTAACTTAACATTCAGTTAGCCTCAATTATTATTGAATGGGAGTTGTGGGTTGTTTTTACCGGCACTCCCGACATCCAACACATGCTTATCACCAAAGGTAGAAAGTTAGAAATGAAAAACTTTATAAAATGAAAATTTCCGCTAATAAATTATTATTTTTTCGTTCTCTCTCTTTTTTTAATTGTCTTCAAATTATTTCTAAAGTATTTTTCACCAAAGAGGCATTAGTTTTTAAATAAATGCTTACAGTTAGTTTATGAAACACCATTAACCCATTTATGCCTAGTGTCCCTTTTTTGGGACGGCATTTTCGCTATTAGTCGAAGACGTTATTTATTTTTCCTAGCCTTTATTCATGAGTATTGAGCCTCAACTCTACAAAATATTTTAACATGACCAAGTAGGATGTTGATATTTCGATTTTTATGCTTAATGATTTTAAAAGAAATCGTCCCTTGTTCAAGAAGTTGACATCAGAAATTTATCTATTATTTCTGTTGTCAGTAAAAATCAAAGAAAGTCGCAAAAATATCCAGGCACAAATGGGTTAAACTCGGTTACAACATTTAAGAAAAGATCAGATAATTATTATGACTCTATAACGAGTAACATTGCTTGTGCTCTATGGGACAATCAAGTGGAACAGAATATTTTGACATTATAATAGAATTTAACTAATCGAGGTCACTACAACCGATTCAACAGTATTTGCAGCCCAGCACCCCCTAAACTAAAATCCTAGGTGCGCCATTGCTCATAACGTACACCCGATCAAGGCAAGCGTGCTCGGCTCGTAGCGTACATCTTCCCCGCCACCTGTTTTCACCACAGTAATAATCGAAAAGAAGAAATAAAAAGGCAAATCCGGCTAAATGTAGATCTACTTTAGTAGCGGCCATTTTTAGTCCACAAAATCGTAGATTTCATTACTACTATTTATTTTCAACAAATAAGGTGAAGTTTAAATAAAGTCAAGCTAAAAGTCATTGTAAATTTTGTTTTTATTTAAGGAACTGTCTTACGGCCGATTCCCAATTATTATGAAGTGTTTAAAATAAAAAATAGTATAGAGCGGTATATATTTCAGAATTTCTTTTAGCATGTTCGAATACTGGATAGAGCTTCAAATATTAAAAACAGTGCTAGGCTAGCTATAAAACATTAAACTAAAACAAAAGGTATCTCAGCCCCCCCCCCAAAAAAAAAAGGAAAGAAAAGAAAGGTGTTCTTGCAATATGAATGAAGAGAGGGAAAGGCTTAGGAAAAAAACTTCGGTAAGCTCAAAATTCATTATATACAATATATATATATATATATATATATATATATATATATAAATTTTTTTTTCACATAACCCATAAGACCATTGCGCATTATTAGATTCAATAAAGTCTCAGACGGTACATTACAAAAATTTTAAATACTTGCTAATATCGGTGCAGTGATGGACTCTTTCAAGTACCAATGAATGGATGATATTATATAACTAGCTGAAGTACCCGTCCTCGACGGGTTAGTGAATGAAAATTTCCAAAAAGCAAGAACTTTCGTCAGCATTGTAGGAGTACACAGAATGGATGTAGTATGTTGCCAAAGTAAAGAAAGCGAAGTTATAATTTTCATGTATTGTTAAAATATTACAGGTTATGGAGTAACTAAGAAATACCATTTCATTCGCTTTAGTCGTAATTATGTGATGCGCGAAAGAATATTTACGCATATTGAAATAATTTTCGCAAAATCTCAAAATTTAATCAACATTTTTGAAAAATTGGAAGCCTAGAATTTAAGTTGAGTGACAACCTATCATGTCACCCAAATTCGTTTCATTCCCTGCAGTCTTTATTTCGTGATGCTGGAACAAATTTTCAGCATTTTAAAACGATTTTCGCAAAATATGAAAATGTAAGCAAAATATTTTTAAAATTCAATGCCTATAAATTAAGATTGGCAACTACCTATCATATCACTCAATTTCGTATCATTCGTATTAGTCGTTATTACGTGAAGTTTGAAGAAATCATCATTGAACGTATTTTGAGAGAATTTTCACAAAATCTAATAAAAATGTTTAAAAAATTGGACTCCTTTAGTTTATGTTGAGCAACCATCTATCGTGTGACCAAATTTCTTATCATTCGCTTTAGTCGTTATTACGTAATACGGGAACAAAGATTCTCTCAGTTTTAATTTCACAAAATCTCGAAATCTGATGGATTTTTTTTAATTAGATGCTTATAGTTTAAGGTGAGAGACCACCTATCATTTCACCAAATATCATTTTTTCACCTTTGCAGTTATTACGTGATGTGCGAACACAATTACGCGTTGAAATATTTCGCAATTTCAATTAATCAAGATTTTTTTTTAATCGACGCCTAGTTTAGTGATGACCCTATCATACACCAATTTATACATTCGCTCAGTCGTTTTGGTGATGTGAACAAATTTACGCAGTTTGAAAGTTTCGCAAAAATCCAATCAAGATTTTTTTAAAGTTCGACGCCTATGTTTTAAGTTGAGTGACCACCTATCATGACACCAAATTTCATATCATTCGCTTCAGCCGTTTTTACGTGATGCTTAAACAAAAAAAGCGTCACGGACAGAATGACAGAATGACAGACAGACAAACTTTTTTTTGAGGGTCGCATCGGATTCCCGGGTGCTTGAAACGGATAGAAATCGCAAAATTTTTGAATTCCAAGAAATGTACAGACAAAAGTCTAATTTTATTTATATAGATATTAATTACACCGGTCAACACGATTTTTGGGTCTGATTTCTACATGTTAAGTTTTAGTTTCTCCTACACCAAAACTAAGGAAAATTATTTTTTTTTTAATGAAAGTTTGCTTTTGTAGAAATTAAAGCAATTTTTCAATTTTTTGGCAAAAATCACTGATTTTTATACTTTTTTCATAATCCCACTCTAAATTATGATCAGAAAAGTATTTGCTGGATAAAAATGTCTTTTTTGTTCAAGATTTGTGATAAACAATAACATATAAATGTAAAATAATAAGAAATTAATGTCTAAAAGTGAATATTTTTCGTATTTCTTTTATGTTCGTATGAGCAAATAATAATATTACAAATAATACAACAAGCAAGCAATACTACAGAGTTACAAATAATAATACAGTATAATTTCGGGTTAATCAAAGTGCTGCCATCTTTCGTTTATGAAATAAGTTAAAGTATACTTATCGACATAAATCAGACAAAAGCAATCTTTAAGAACTAAAAATGAAAATTTAAGTGTTTTTCAATGTCTAGTATCAGAATCTAAGCCTGAGAACAGAACAACCCCCCCCCCCACACACACACACACCCAAAAAAAATTTGTTGTTGTTGTTGTTGTTGACCTGTGTTATCAATACAAATAATGAATATATTAATCATTTCATAATAACTTGTTTAAAAATGCAATTAACGGAGTAACATCCGAATAATTAATAAAGTCATAATTAACAGCATCATAGGCGCACCAATGGAGGAGGCTATGGGGCTAAAGCCCCCAAAGCCACCCGAAGATTTAGATCCGAACCCCCTAAACCCCCCTCCCCCGAAGATTTAGATATGAAAAGCTTCGAACATTGTTACAAAAGAATTAAAATATTTTATGTTTTAAAAATTGTCTTAAAATACTTTTAAAAAGGACGTTGGTTTTTAAACATTTGCAGTTAGTGCGACACATGTACTACAGTAATTTTTTACAATAGCGTTTAATACAGTAATTTTTTGGTTAAATTGCTGTATAAGTCGCCAAGCTGGGCGACTTTTGGCGTAGTTCTTGAGGGAGACACGTGGCCGTGGTCGGACCATTACCTAACTTATGTGGTAGGACGGTATTGTGCTTGAAATGGATGAATGCACCTAAAATTGTCATTGAACGTTATGTATTCGAAATCTTTTGAGTGTTCCTGTAGCAGAACTGTAAATGATAAAGACACTTTTTTTAGTGGAGAAATTCATTTTGTAACTCTTAACAGCATATATCACATATGAGTCATTTGAAATAGCCTAATACCACTAAAATACGCGGCATGAATTTCGGCCCGTAGAGTGTAATGTATTTAGAATCTTTTGAGCCGGCCCTGTAGATAAAATATGCAGTCAAATTGAACCGAAAGGGGAGCGGCACAGCTAGATGTTACAACTATCCAAAATATGAAGTTTCGACATTCTACGCCTAATAGGTTTTGAGATATGCGAGTTTAATGAATTTCGCTCCATAGAGCGTAATGTATTTCGAATCTTTTGGGCGGTCCTGTACATAAACTATCCATCCGATTGCGACCAAAAGAGGAGGTGCACAACTAGATCATAGAACAATCCTAAATATCAAATCTCAACATTCTACGACCAATAGTTTTTGAGATATGCGAGTTACATACATACGTACGTACGTACGTACAGACGGAATGGAAAAACTGGCCACAATAGACTCGCCGCTGGTCAAAATGAGTTGCAGACGCGTTTATAGGATCGTGCATGCTAGCTTACGATGAAATGCATCGAAAAAAAATTTTTAATTAAATTTAGAGGTAGTCAAAATCGGTTTTTTTCGTCGAAATTTGGCCCCCAAATTTTTCGGGATCACATTCCTTCCTTATACTACGTACAAGGAAGTAATTAGTATTGAATATTACTCACTTTCTGGCTTCCTTTCACAATTTTATTTACAATTACTAGAAGTATTTTTTTTTTTGTCTTTGTACATACTTTATCAAAATTATTATTGAATTTTTAATTATTTTTATTGCTTATTATCGCGTATTATTATATGTAATATGTAAATGTAATTATATTTCTGATATGTTAAAAAAAAAAAAAAATTGTAAAGTGAAACTTCAAAGGTAGACCGCTCTTGAAGTTACTTTCCTGTGTTATTACAGTATTGTGTCTCTTTCAAATGAAATAATTTTTGATGAAGTGCACCGAAAATATTTATGGTTTAATAGACGTACATGGAAGTCATGTGGTGTCCACATCAGATTTTTTAAATATGTGTTGTTCCGTTACTTGCCATTAGAAATTAAACTATTTTCAAGAAATCCTGTAAGTATAATTAGCAATAAAAAGATATTAAACTCGATTTATGAATTTTATTTTTAAAAAAACCTTGTGATTCATTTTTATATGCGAACAATTTAGGCAAAATGATGGTGAGGGGTAACTCCCCCCTTCAAATAAAAATGTTATATCGATTTTTATAATGCATTATATGTAGTTTTTGACCTCTCAGCTATCCTCGAAAAAAAAAATCCTGGGTATGCTATTGTGTTTGTTCAATCTCATCGCGTTTACTCAGATTTTTGAGTAAATTACCCGAATTTTGCAAAAACCCATATTTCTCAAGATAATTATTCAAGATACTTGAGTCACAATCTCTTGCATAATAATTCATTTGCAAAAACCCATATTTCTCAAGATAATTACTCAAGATACTTGAGTCACAATCTCAAGATAATGATATTGTGACTCACTTTCATCAGACTTCAGCGGGATCCTTGGATGCAAAGACACGACGGCATCGATAAAGATCTATGCCCCAATCAGCATTGATCATACTGCAAGTAGAATTTGCTGCCATCATTTAATTTGGTTTTCAAATTAGTATTTTTCCAATTAATTTAGTTTCGCGTGTGTGATGCGACAAAATTTCAATTATACTTAATTCAAATACAATTCATTATAAGTTAACGATTATAAACTTATCATTTTAATGTGATCATTTTTGAAAAAAAGCCACTCAAGTTGCTAAATATAAACACTTGAAAGTTTAATTACTATTTGTTTCAATTAATTTTCCATAGAAAACAATATAAAGTGGAACTATTTAAATCATCAAATGAACGCTGGTAAATTTATTGAAAAAAAAAATAAGAAAGTATGGGTGCTTTTATGCACTAGTTTTCGTACATTAATGACTTTTACGATAGAGAAATCAGCAGTAATAAAATCTACAAATCTTTAATTAGAAAGTCTTTGCTGTGACCATTAGTGCATAAACCGATACGTAAATCAGATGGGTTCAAAGTTGTGAGAATTGGATGAATGAGGAAGTTTATTGCAATATTTAAGCTATGTTAAAATTAAGTTATTTTATATCGAAAGCATTAGCTCATGTTATTGTTTGATCAAATAATAAGTGAGAAAAACGTTTAGTAATGATGAATGAAAAAAAAATAGTCAAGAATATTAAACACGATATGTTTTATCAAATGTATATATGATCAATAATCGTTCAGCAGATTTTAGAGAATGCAGATAAAGATTTTTTTCTTTTTACTCAACCTCCATAAATTATACTGGATTTCTATTCTCTATACTTTTAGAGTGAAACATATTTAAATGTTTTATTACGGGTATATAGGTATTAATGTTAGTATTTGCAGAATAATGAATTGACTGTTTTATAAAAAATTTATTCACAGGGTTGCCACTCAATTTCTGATTTAAAAAAATTCCTGATTTTTCCAGGTTTTCCAGAAAACCATGTGATAAAAATCCAGACTATTTTTTATGTTTATGACGTCAACTTTGCATATGTTCTTTAATATTTTTATCTTCCCAAAGTAAAATTAAACGTTGTTTGTTTACAAATACTGATTTTCCAGGTTTTGGGCCAAAATGAAATCCCCTGATTTTTCCAAGTTTTAGCTGTCTTCCTGATCAGCGGAAACCCTGATTCATTTAAACCATACATTAAGTACTGTTACAACTCTTTTATAAAATAATTTTCTAGCGACAAGCGTTCAGTATTAGTATTTTTAATTAAAAAACTCCCTATAGTAATATTATCAAACCCATGTACATGAAAATATTCACACTCAAAATTAGCATATTTACACATTTTTCATTGTAAAAAACAATATATTTTGATAACTTACCAATCGACTTGTTTCATCATAAGGCGTATTAGAAAAATCTTCACACAATGCTAGAAATACCTTACAGTACAAGTTTCGTTTATACTTTAACATAATTATCCAACTATATAACAGAACTGATGCGATTGTGCAGATAAGAAATAATTGGGGTTTTTTCTCTTTTTTAGAGACAAAGAAATACATCAAATAGCCGTAAAGGAATGAACATTATTCCCTAACGGTCCCTAAAAAATAATTTAAACAAAGCCATTCAATTGAACTCTCCCCGAAACATTTTCTATATACGTATTTGATTTTAAATACCAATTTTCTCAGTCTTTCCAGTACCAATACCTTTAATTGAATTAAAGTTTTCAAAACATAAAAGGAGAACCAGAAAATAAGATCTTTAGGTGATTTTAGTTCAGCATTGTTCTACTTTTTATAACATGAAGTTCTATGTCTATCTTCTAACAAAAATAAAAGATATGTGAAACCAAGATATTTAAAACAAGCATCTTTTTTTTTATAATACTTTTATTTAGAAAATAAATCAAGGAAAATGAAATGAAAAAGAATGATTTAGAGACATGCAAACAAAAGGATCACAAATACACTGCAAAAAATAATCTTAAAAATACAGAACTATTCTGTCATTTTTCAACAGAAAAAAAATGTTAACAGAATTTAACCATGCTTTCTACGTAAACTTGCTATATTTTATGTTATAAAACAGGTTTTGGAATAACTTAGTATTTTAACGACGTTTATCTGTAGCTGTGGCAGCCGGTCCGGTGCGGCGAACCAAACACAAACAACCATTTACGACGTGAATGTGAAACGCATGAGGATCCGTAAAGAATTAAAGGTGATTTTAAAGGTAATTTTTTTTAATTTTTACTTATATTTTCTGAAATCTTTCTGCTAAGAAATATCTCTTTTTCAAAAAAACTCATGCTTTAAAACATAACGACGTGTATTTTAAAGCCGTTAAGCCTAATGTTTACACGTAACCTATTTCTCTTATAAAACAATTAGTAAAGCCTGGATAAATTTAATTTTCTCGGTTTCTAATCATTACTCTCATTTTATTGAAGTATTGTACAGAAACAGTTAAATAGATATTAGACTTATGAAGTTTAAGAACGGCACTGTTCAACAAAACCACTGTCGTTGGTTTATTTGTGAAATGCATTGTTTACGTTTTTTTCCGCATCGGTGTATGGGTAATTACGATTGCAAAGTTAAAATAATTTGTGATTATATTCAATTCCTGCTACTCTAGTCATATTTTTCATATATACCTGTAAAAAACAAACAGAAAAACACTAATTTTCAATTTTAAAATTAAAGTAATGATACGATTTGAGATTCATACGCCACCGGGATTAAAAATTAGCTCATAAATTGCCAGAGAAATCTCATGGCAAGTTTAGTTTTTCTTTAAAACCCTGAAAAATAGAGCTTTAAGTTGGAATATTTTATATTTTCCCACTTATATTTTCTGTTTTCTAGCATTCATCACTGAATAATCTTATAAATAAAAATGAAATTCTGTTTGTTTGTTTGTTTGATTGTTTGTGGATTTGATTCGTATACAAATCCACAAAAATGTACCTATCGGCCTGAAATTTAGTACAGATATGTAAAATAATATAGAATAACTCATAGTCCACTTTAAAACTTTGAAAGTCCACCCGTTCCCGGAATTTAAGAGATTTTTTATGCTCTTCACGCAAAAATCTTTCCGTAATTGTAACCCCTGTAGTGAAAAAAGTGTGAAATAAGGATCGTGGTTGCCATGTGTGGCGATTTTGCCGAATAAAATGTTTTAAATTCTCAAAGTAAAAATAAAAGAATAATAATGATTTTTTTTTTTGTTAGTTTATATTCGTAAGGCTATTTTTTTTTTTTTAAATTATAATATCGTGTGCATGGGAAATCGGAGCAGGAATGAAATGTTTTATACGCAAAACAATAAGAATTGAAGATTTCCGAGGCTAATAGGTAAATTATTTTAGTTTGGCGAAAAAATAAAATGGCTCAAATGCCGATTTTGTGAAAGTGAGTTCTAGCGGTTTGCACAGATTTCGGCTTGGCGCAATTTATTGAGAGCTTAAGGAAATAGATTTTTGAAAACAAGTGCAAAGGTTTTATTAGAATACAGCGTTAAATTTTAATGATCCGTGAAGAAATAATGCAGTTATTAAGGGATTTCAATTGATCTATCTCCAGAATTCTCGCCAAATGAGTACATTGATTTAAGTTGGGGGAATTAAGCCAAATTTCAGAAAATTGAAATCTTCTCATTTAGTACATCGGAGTAATGATGAATAAAACACGTTATAGTTGATAATTTTAAAAAATTCGGCTGTATTAAGGGATTCAACTTTTCAAATAAAGGCTTGCTTTACTTTTTCGCGGTCGAACCATTTCCCATATATTATTGCTGCTAAGTCAATGCTTCGAATGATTTCCTGAAAAAACGCTTGCAAAATGGCGTATGTTGGCACTTTGGCGAGGCTTAGATTTGAAACTGGATTTTATTTGAGACTGGGATATATAATGACACTGGTTATAGATAAAAATGAATGTTGGTATGAGTGAATGAGGTTGAAAAACTCCAGCACCGTTGAGCACCGTTGCACCATGAAATTTGGTTCACCTAAATCTTTTATCATGGAGAAGCTTTTTATGCTATCCGTTTTCCTCTAACTTGCCACCAGGTGGCGCAGCAGAACGTCGAATTCTATTCCGTTTAGCCGTTTGCTATGGGAATATCGTCCAACTGATTTCGATGAAATTTGGTACACGCGAATATTAGAACACGGAGAATATTTTTCACTATCCATTTTGCTGTAACTTGCCGCTAAATAGCGCTGAAAAGCATCAACTTCTATACCGTTCGACTGATCGGCATAAAATTTTTTATACTTACACATTTGAGCACGAAGAATATATTCTAACTGCGTTCCTTTTGATGTTACTCACCACTAGATGACACTGCAATGCATTATTATTTTAAGTCGCCACTAGATGACGCTGCAGCAGGCCAAATTCTTGACCATTCAAACGGTCGCTATGAAAATCAGTATACATAGCTATTTGAACAATGAGAATATTTTGGCGTTATCCATTTTTCTATAACTCGCCACTTGACGGCGCTGTAGCAAATCATTACTTTAATTAACTACTAGATGGCCCTGCAGTGTATCACTTCTTGACTGTGCAAATGATCGTTATGAAAATTGGTATACATAGATAGTTGAACACGGTCGCTATGAAAATCAGTATACATAGCTATTTGAACAATGAGAATAGTTTGGCGTTATCCATTTTGCTATAACTCGCCACTTGACGGCGCTGTAGCAAATCATTACTTTATTGAACCACTGGATGGCCCTGCAGTGTATCACTTCTTGACTGTGCAAATGATCGCTATGAAAATAGGTATACATAGATATTTGAACACGGGGAAGAGTTTGGCGCTATCCATTTTCCTATAACTTGCCACTAGATGTCGCGTCAACACATGAACTTCAGGACTGTCCAGCCGATAGTCATGAAAATTCGTATACATCGATATCTGAATGCGAAAAATATTTTCGCCGTATCCGTTTTACTAAAACTCGCCACTAGATTGCGCTACGCCGCATGGCCTTCTGCACCGTACAAACGATTGCCTTACAATTCGGTATGCATGATTATTGGACACAATATAACACGATATCCACTTTGCTATATCTGTTTATTACAATGAATAGTAATCACCACAAATCGTAATATCAAAAAGTCCATTCATTCCCGTGCGAAGAACGGGTACTTCAGCTAGTAATAACAATAAAAAGCTTTAACGAGTTTTGCTTTTATTATAAGCTTAGTACTTTTATTTAAAACAAATATTCCATTGTTGGGATAAATTCCGTAAGCGGGGGGCAGTGTAGAGCTAAGTGTTTTGGTTATGTTCAATTTGTTTTATATTGCATTTGAAATATGTTTAGAAATGTTTTAAGAAGGTCCTTAGATAAGTGTATTGTAGTTTTGGTTTTATATTTTCTTATATATAGACGTTGAAGACAAAAATAATGTTGCCAATTAAACCTGCCTCCGCTTACGGAATTATTCCCCCATTGTTTATGCTTAATATTGCTCGGTTTTACTCGTATTAATACTGTTTAGTAAATGGAGTTGTTTACCATTAACTTTGTGTACAGACAATCAGTATAACCTTGTTTTACTAACAAAAGTTGTCCCCAATTTCATAGGTGCACTATGAAAAGTTCTACAGACCTTTTGGGCAATTCCATGGTGTCGGATGTAAAAAATGAACAAAAATTTCTCAGATAAATAAATTTACATTTTATAAATGAACTAAATATAATTAAATTAGCATATATATGATACTCAGCTCATCATACTTAATCAAAAAACATATCAATTAAAATAAAAAAGATTTTCAAGTTAAATTTAAATGGTTTTAATACTTGGTGTCGGACGTATAAACAGTGTTTATGTCCGACACCAAGTATTAAAACCATTTAAATTTAACTTGAAAATCCTTTTTATTTTAATTGATATGTTTTTTGATTAAGTATGATGAGCTGAGTATCATATATATACAAATTTAATTATATTAAATAAATTTACATTTTATAAATGAACTTATCTGAGAAATTTTTGTTCATTTTTTACGTCCGACACCATGGAATTGCCCTTTTACAAATCAGGGGTTGATCCAGGAATTTTTTTCCAGTAAAATACATTTTGTTAAAATAATTGATAAAACACGTTAAGTGATAGTGAAGTGCTGTTATAATTTATTGCATTTTTATAAAGGGCCATATTAATCGTTTGCAATTTTGTGATGAGGCTGCAATACAAACCCAATTATCGTATGCATTGAACCCTGCAATTGGTGTATTGATATCAAGAGATGTATTACCTATGTAATTAAATTTGAAATTTTGAAAAAAAAACCATTTAAGTTTTTCATTTGGGATTTTTTGGGTTGAACAAAATCCGGTCAATCGATAAAGTGTTTTTGGTACTTACGTATTACCCCGCGGTCCGCCAAGACGAGCGATTTTTTTTTCGCCAAGAGAAATGCCGGGTATGAAATTATCAATAGTTTTGAATACGATTGGCAACTCATTTGACGGAAAAATAGTTTGGCAGGATAATACGTTAGTACCGTGTTTTTTTAAAAACTCATTTCACCCTTGAAATTATTTTTGACTTTTTATATGCAGAATTTAATATGGAACTGTGTTTGATTTAATGAATTAACATTATTTATGCTAGAAGCATTGCTGCCAACATGTAAGGTTTAATGTAAGAAATTGATTACATTGTAAGATTATTATAAATCTAATTGGCATTATTGTAAGATTTTTAGAAAGAAGTGTTTTTATTCAACAAAATTTTTTAAACTTTGGTAATTGAAAACCGTATGAGATAAAGATATGATTGATTTTTTGCTTATACAGCAGAAACTCCATTTTCTCTCTAACTTGTCATAGATACCACCATTTATTAATAGCTTAAATGTTGTAAAATGTGTAAATTTAACTAATGTTTTTTATAAATGTATGAATCTAAATCCTTTGTTTAGCTGAAATCTAAGTAATAATAAGAATGAAACTGTGTTTGTGGGTTTAGACCGTATACAAATCCACAAAAATGGACCAATCAGCCTGAAATTTTGCACAGATGTGTAAAATAATATAGAGTAAATGATAGTCCCTTTTAAAACTTTGAAAGTCCACCCGTTCCCAGAGTTTGAGATTTTTTTATGATTTCCACATAGAAAGCTTTCTGTAATTGTAACCCCCATTCCCATAGTGAAAAACGTGTGAAATGAGCATCGTGGTTGTCATGTGTTGCAATTTTGCCGAATAAAATGTTTTCAATTCTTAAATAAGTAAAAATAAAAGAATAATAATGATTTTTTTGTTAGTTTATTTTTGTAAAGTTATTTTTTTAATTATAATATCATGTGCATGGGAAATCAGAGAAGGAATGACATGTTTTGTATGCAAAATAATAAGGATTGAAGATTTCCGAGGCTATTATGTAAAATTTGTTAGTTTGGCAAAAGATAAAATGGCTGATATGCCGATTTTGAGAAAGTAAGTTCTAGTGGTTTGCACAGTTTTAGGCTTGGCGCAATGTACTGAGAGCTTAAGGAAATAGCATTTTTGAAAATAAGTGTATAGGTTTTAGTAGAATACAGCGTTAAATTTTAATTATCTGATCAGAAATAATGCAGTTATTAAGGGATTTCAAGCGATCTATCTTCAGAATTCTCACCAAATTCAGTAAATTGATTTAAGTTGGGGGAATTCCGCCAAATTTCAGAGAATTGAAATCTTTGGATTTAGTACATCAGAGTTAATGATAAAACTCGTTATAGTTTATAATTTTTAAAATGCTGCTACTTTTCAAATGAATGCCTGCTTTACTTTATGGTGATCGAACCATATAAGTGACAGATATATCTCATTTTGATTGCTGTTAAGTCGATGCTTCGAATGATTCCCTGAAAAAAATCTTGCAAAATGATGTATGTTGGCACTTTGGATAGCCTTAGATTTGAAATTGGATATTATTTGAGACTGATATATATAACACTGGTTGCATGTCCCCACTTGCTAGCGGGATGTATCATATATATTTTCCTCTCACATTTGAACACTCTCATAAATAATAACAAGTCTTATGACAAATTTAGGTATGTTGATCATTTATGATTTTCTTTTACAGATGTTGATATAAATTAGTTTTTCCATTAATCAGCTTATAAAAATCATAAGTGATTTTCATACTATGAAAAAAGATTTCTAAATAACTTGCTTTCATTTTTATTTAATAAAATTGATATTTATAATTAACTGTATTGTAAGGATAAACAATTAATCTTTAGTTGATTTTTATTGTGTTCTGTAAGATTTTCAATAACGGAATGTTGGTAGGTATGTAGGAGGAAGAAACAAATAATTTTGATTGTTGTAATGCTTTAGACACTTAATAATTATTTTTTTCTTGTGATTACCTGGAAATTCTTGAAAAATCATCCTAAGGAGTTCTTTTCTTTTAAGAAACAAATATAATCCCAGAAATTGTTATTAATACCAAAATAACAGCCCCAAGTGTAAAAAAGTGATCGTTTATGATATCACTGCTTGATTTGCTCTTGTGCAATACCTTTAAATTTTTTGTGGCCTACTGTCTGCAAGTGATTTTTATACCTGTGTTTTAACATGCATAGGGGGAAGTGTCCTGCGATTTGATGGCTCAATTGGATAAAGCTTCTTTCTAGTAATGCAACGTCAACTGTAATTGACACAGGACATCTCTACACTGGTTAATTTGGTAGGCCGAATACTGAACAGATATTTGGCCATATTCAGCTAAATAATTTCAGAACGAAGAGAAAAAAGGTATTTTTAACAGATTTTTAAATGTATTTACAAATAATATTGCTTAGTTATACTTTAATATGTTAATTTCATATTATAAAATATCCTAAGTCATTGAATTTTAAGATGAGTGAAAAATAATCTAATATATTTAATAATATTACAGAAATGCAGACTTTTCTACCGGGTAACACTACTTGACATGGTTTTCTACTTTTCTTTATCGGGTGGGGTGGGGATAGGAGGATTTTTTTTCTGATCCTCAATTAGAAACATAATTTCGAAAAACTGCTAAATATGTTTTGTAAAACTCAAAGCATGATGCGATTAAGCATAGTTACCAGATTAATTACATTTATCATAGCATATTTATTAAATTATTAATATTGCAAAATATAAGTATGCTGCTATTAGTGTTTAACTTTGTAAAAGGTATTTTTTCATGACCAAGATTTTTTAGTTTTACATATAATATACTGTTGTGTGTTTTACTTATGAATAATATAAAATGAATTTTAATTAATCTTTATTTAGTATTTAATTACAAATTTGAAAATTTATATTTTATTTACAATTAAAATGACAATTAAGGAGAGTATTGATTATGTGTGCATTTTATGCTGAAAGATTTATATTAGCTTATACATAGTATGATCCAAAAATTCCGGGACTGTGGTTATTCCTGATGATGTGGCGAAAGCAAGTACCTAAAGTTAAATTGCTTGGAAAGGATTCTCCCAACCTACATAAGAAAATTTGACATAAGAAAATTGGCTTTTCTTGAGCAGTGCTGTATCATTAAATTCTGTCAACAGTTAGGTAAGACACCAATAGAGACTTTGGAAATGCTAAGAAATGTGTATGATGAATCTACCATAACGAGATCCAAAGTTTATGAATGGCATCTGCATTTTAAAGAGGGCCGAGAATCGTTGGACAATGTTGGCCGACTTTCGACTTCATGGAATACAGAAAATGTTTCATTGGTGTCTTGAATGTGTTTGAAAAGATCGTCGTCAAACACTTGTAGAAATCGCAGAGTCTAGACACTTATATACAAGTTGCCAGTGCATTCCAATGGAAGATCTCAACATACACCAAGTGTCCCAGCACATTGTCCCTCGATTGTTGATTACTGAACAAAAAGAATAACGAATGACAATATTGGGTGATTTAATTGACAAAGTCTATAAGTACCCAGGTTATTCACATTCCCCTATTCACCCGACTAGCCCTATGTGATTTTTACCTGTTCCCATTATTTAAAAATAATAATAATACAGGGATGCCGTTTTGTTTCATCAGAAGAGATGAAACGCCTTTGTGTCATCTGAAGAGATGAAAGCAGCTTTGCAAAAAACCTTATGGGAGGTTGGGGAAAATGGCTTCCAGAAATTATACGAGCGTTGGCAGAAGTGTATCGTCGCCCAAGGTGACTACTTTGAAGGTGGATGTAGTACTTCGGTGGAGTGAACTGTTCAGGGTAAAGAATTTTACACGTTGTCCCCAAACTTTTGGATCATACCTCATATTAAGCTTTTGGTAATTTCGTATGCAGAGATCATGCTGAAGTGCTATAGCGTATATTGTAAACTTTTTTTTTTTCCTTCTGAATCGCTGGGTTCCAGAACCGCCTTTTTAAAATCCTTAATCATACTTGTGAACCCCTCTTTATGCCTATGTTAGACTTGTAAATGCTTTCATTATTTTGTTACATTATCTAAAAAGGAAAAATGTCAGCGAAAGACTTCGTAAGTCCCTAGAACTTATACACAGAGAATGCTGTGGCTTTTTTAATTTATATGTACAGTCAACTCCGGATATAGAGAACTTTCAGCTATAGTGAACACATTTCCTTAGTCCTGACTCACATACATTAGAAATGCACATAGCATTTTTCAGTTTTAATGAACCACGACTTCCGTTATAGTGAACTTAAAAATTTTTGGACAGTAGGAGTAATGTTGTTCTATTCCCACGAAGAGTGTCTCTTTACTGTTCAAGTAGAGAGAAAGATTATCAAGCTCCTGTTCCGAAATACAGTGGTCCTCACTTATTCCAGTTACATCGAAACGGATTGAAACTGGCTGGAATAACCGAAATCCGAAATAAACGGCGGGACCAAAGTAAAAGTAAGAGACACAAAGTATGAAATATTTAAGATAAAAAAATTTGTGAATTAAATCAAAATATGTAAACTATATTATTCAATAGTTTGACATATGAACATATTTATTTATAAGAAAAAAAAATAACTATTACAACTTCTTGGGGGGGGGGGAAATCTGAGATTAAAGGCTGTTTTAAGGGTATATTGTATTTTAGCGCAAACTGAATTTAGTGGTGAAAAGAGGTAACCATTTACGTTGTTCTCCTCAAATGCTCCACATAAAATGTCTCTAGTGTTCAGCGAATCTACTCATGTGGTTCAGGTACACACCATTGTCATCATCATCGGGTGCCTAATTCGTTCAGGGTGTCAGATTGATCATTATTTTTATTAAAATTCTATTAAGTGTATTAACAATTGTTTTGATTGAATTATTGTAACACCTCCACACAAATATGAGTCATCTTTGACTGGTTGACCCTAAAAGCTAATTGCGTCGAAATTTTACCTAATCTCCAGATTACTTAACTGGATAAAACAGCACTCACTACCGAGGTAAACGGTGGACAGTACTGTTTGGCCATTTTGTTCTGTTCATAACAATTTTGACCAGAATAAGCGGCTCACAGGATAAACCACTAACCGAAATAAGTGGTGACCACTGTACAGGTGAATTGCCAGTGTCTAGACTACGTTGATTATATTAAACAAGGGGGGGGGAAGGGGTCATAACTTTTTCAATGCTGCAATCCATCCTATCCTTTAAAAGCATTCATTAACAAAAGTGAACTAAAAGTTGAAATTTCGTCTTGACTTAAGACGATTTCATTTTCCATCCTCAATGAATATATGTTAAAAGCGACAGCTCCTTTTTTTAACTGAATGGAATATACATTATTTCCATAAATGCGATTAATTGTGTTTATTTTACTTAACTAGTTCTAGACTTATAAATGCAATCCATTATGTTTGATTTACTTAATAAACATTCAGTACTTGTATAAAATTCTATTTTCTAGTTAAGTATTGTTTTATTGTTATTGGACATCAGAACTTTGGATATAGTGAACGAACTCCAGAACAAGTGAGATAACGGCTCTTCGCCTTAAATCTCCAAAATCTCGCCTTCCCTGCAGGGGTGACTTCAAATCAAATCAAATTAGTGAACAAAATTTGCTGCTCCCCAGAGGCTCACTATAACCAAAGACATAATCATACGGTCGGGAACCTATAGTGTCATAGAGTAATGAATTTTTTTTTATTTAGGAGTTTGCTGAGCAGGACAGTTCCAATGTCTGTGTGTTACCCATAAGTTTTCACACATGTTACAAATTTTATAAAATTAATAATTAAATATAAAATGTTGCAGATAATTATATTTATTGTGTATATGTTCGTTTTATAAAAGGATGTAAAGCAAGATAATATTGATACTTGATTTTTCAATGCTGAGTTATGAAAAAGGAGTTAAAGAAAAGCAGTTTACAGATGTCGCACACATAACGGTGGAATCGTCCAGCAAATTTATCAAATATATTTAAAAATGTATCTGATTTTACTTTTTCTTTTTTTCAGGAAATGTATCAATTTACTTGCAGAGAGAAGTCGTGTGTATCTGTATTGCCTTACTTATGAATGTTTAGAAAAGATAATTTGTAATGTATATACTACTTTTCTAAAATAAAATACTTTATGGCATATATAATTTGTTGAAAACTTTTACTAAGAAAATTTTTTTTCATCTGTTTTAACTTTTTGAGCATGTATCTGTGTGTGTATGAGTGAACACGATAGCTCCTAAATCGTGCATTCGATTGAGCTCAAATTTGGTATGCATATTATAGACCATCGCCATGCAAACGTTATTGATTTTGGTGTATATATGACTTAAAATTTTTTACAGGGCTACAAAAAAAATTTATGGCCTATGGATAGAAATTCTTCATTTCTATCTATAGGCCTAAGTGTGTTAGTGTCTGAAGTGTGCTGGTGTCTAAGTGTGCTAGTGTCTGAATGATGCATTCAATTGGGTGCTAATTGGTTATGTATGTTATAGGTTTCGATCACATGACCTGCATAGATTTTGGTGTGCATAGAGCTGATAATTTGTTCATGGGCAGTGATCCATCTAGGATTTTTTCAGATGAGTAAAAATACTCCTTAACCTTTTTAGAAGTATTTTCTGTTCCAAACAAGTAATTAAAACAACGAACATGCTAAATTTTCAAATACATAATTAAATAGCATTTGACACATAAATAATAATTGATTTTATATCTAGGTACATAAATGTCAGTTCAACAAAAACTAGTACAAAAATTGATTTTTTAAATTTAAAATCAGCAAATCATAATTATTTATCAAAATATACCTAATTTTATGCGTAAAAACACACATTCCGAAATTTCTAAGGTGTGAAATATTTACATCTAGAGGTGTTGTTGCGATCACTGTTCACGGGGTTGAAAAAAAAAAAAAAAAAAAAAAAAAAAATTCTCATACATAACGGCCTACTGATGCAAATCATTTATAGTGCGCTAGTGCCTAAATGGTGCATTTTAATAAAAGTTCATAGGTCACAGTCACACAACCTGTATAGATTTTGATGTGGGTAGAGCACAGATGTTTTGTACAGTGCTAAGAAATATTCTTATACATTATGGCACAAATTCTTGAAAGTGTAGTAGCATCTAAAGAGTGCTCAATTAGGTACGCATATTATTGGTCACTGTCTTGCACACTGTGTAGATTTTAGTATGCGGAGAGCTTGCAGTTTTTTTTTTATAGGGCTACAAAAAATTATTCTTATACATTGCGGCCTATACACTCAAATTATTTGAAGTACACTAGTGTCTGAATACTACATTTGAGCTGATTAAATTTATTTAAATACTTGGTAAGGATCAAGAGTTCGCAAAGTCAGTGGAGTTATTCTAGTTTTTTTCTTAAGTATAAAATGAACTGCCGAAAGTAAGCTAATAATATTTTTTCACCCTCTCTGAAAACTGTCTCAAACAAATAAAAGGTTCTATAAAGAACCTTTTATTTTGTTTGAGATTCATAGAGGGAGAAAAGAAATCCAATGTACAATTTTAGTATGACAAATTTCAGGGAACCAAGATCAGATTTGTAATTTATTGATGTTTTTTTTAAGACTTTATGATAGTAAAAATTACTTTTTCATATTTTAAGATTTTCTTTTGCAAAAAAAGCAGTCATAAGTTAAACACTTATTTTAAAACTCATTAAAATTAATAAAATTCAATTTATTAATAGGAATATTGCATATTAATTCGCAAACCTTTGTGAAATAAAAAGAGGGGTTACTGAATATTTTCCCCGAAATATACTGAAATGTTACACATTTATTCACCTTTTATCTGGAAACCTTTGCAAAGAAAAGAAAAAATTGGAAAATATTTAAATATTTTTCCAAAATATGCAGAAACATTTATAAATACACCCGCCTAGTGCAGAAACGTTCCTGCAATTTTAAAATACAAGAGCTGACCCATATTTTAAGGTAACACTTCCGATTTTTTTTTTTTTTTTTTTTTTTTTTACAGTGTAGCTAATAATTTTAGTTAACTAATTTTGTAACTTTTAAGTCTAAATGGTTTGGATTTTTCCGAGAATACCAGGCGTCACTACCTATGCTAGTAGTAAAGTGTATGTGTGGTTCCAGATAATTTTGAAAACTCTGTTGCTACACATTTGGGAAAAAAAAAATGCAAAATAGCTACAATAGCATTCAAAATCGGATTATTTTTTAATGCACCATTTAATGCTCTATTTGTTTTATATTTATGCATTTTCATTTATTTTCAAGAGTTTTTCTGAAGTGACTTTCGTTTAATGGTTCAATTTAACAACTTATGGCAACAATGCATTCTTGTAACTGTAGTGTTTAAAATAGAATCTGAAATGAGTTATTTTTAATTTAAGTGAACAAGATTAAAAGTATTGAGTGTAGTTTTCATTAATACAGCAAAACTTGGATAACTCGAGCATGATCAATTCAAAATTTCAACTTTGAATTATTCAAGTTTGACTATATAAATAAGAATTATTATTATTTTTTTTGCAAGAAGATCGCTTTTGTGTCGCTTTCTAAAATGTGTAGTTCAAAAATGAACCCTAGCAGAGCAGAGAAAATGCTCTCTGATGTTGGATAATTCCTCATTTGTTTTTCACTATTATGATACCTATGCATAAATTTTTATCCCGCAATTTAGTGCCAACTATTTATAAAACAATTATTTAGTTGCCAGATTCTAACCAAAGGAAAAAAAACAGTAAATAAATAAAATAAGCATGAACTAAAGGAAAATAAAAAGTGAAATTTTCAGCATTTGTTTTCTCCCCCCATATTTTTCTCTTGATCTGCTGCTGAGTTCAACAATGTTTCATTATACTGGAAATCGAATACTTTGTGTATTTCTAAAATGGTAGGAAAAGTGTAAAATTCCCTCATTTTCTTTCTCCTTTTTATCTAAGGAGACAGACTGCAGGTTGTCAAGCTCTGCTATAGATAATTTTTTGCTTTAGAGCTCTAATGGCATGTTTATAAATGATATGTAAAAATTTTCATTACAAATACACTCATCCTCCTATCTTTTCATGGGAAAAGAATGCTTATTTCTCTCGTTGAAGTAAGTGGGGCACATGATGCGGGTGCTGTGCTAAAGGGGGTGCCAAGATCAATTATCGCTCCTTGGGAGGGGAACCCTAATTAAGGTTTGCCCCAGGTGTCGTATACAGTAGTTGCGGCTCCGGTAAGTACTCGTGTTCTTGAAACAGCTCTCAATTATTACTCACACAGAATGTTTAATTCAGACCTTTAATATTTTAATTTACTGTTGAACTGAAGAGTTATTTGTGTTGTTGTGGAGCTATTAAGTGTTGTTGAAGAGCTATTAAGATTATTTTAAAGTATGAGTATACTTATATCTCTAGGTACAGATTTTGAACACAAAAAGTTCAGATTCGGTGATTAAAAAAAGAAAAATCAGTTTTTATTCTTGTCAGAAATATTTCTAATTTTGTTTATCAGTGGTGTTTAATATACACAAAAAGTTAAGTAAATGAACTAAGCACTTTTACATGTCATCATAAGGCCACCAACAGTTATGCTGGTAACGTTACTTATTTATAAAATATGGCTACTTTTACAGAAAGATTTTACATTCTGGGAACATTTTTCTGCCAGTTTTTCTCTTAATTTACAGAAATAGTATTTTTAGTTATTTCCTATATTACTATAAAAATATAATAGTAATAATAAAATAAATATAATACCAGACTACTTGCTGGTATTATATTTATTTTATGTATTACTATTATATTTTTGTAAATTTATTAATTTTTTTTAAGTATCTATAAAAAAATTTAAACATTTGGAGAAATATGATAGTAATATATGAAATAACTAAAAATACTATTTCTGTAAATTAACAGAAAAACTGCAGCAAAATGTTGCCAGAATGTAACATCTTTCTGTGTACAGAAAGTTTCTGTATACAGAAGAATTACTGGCAGCAAAAAGTTGCCAGAAAATTTCTGTATACAGGAATTTTCTGTATACAGAAGAATTACTGGCAGCAAAAAGTTGCCAGAAAATTTCTGTATACAGAAATTTTCTGTCGACAGTAATAAATGTTATTCAACAGAATGATTCTGTAACCCTTACAGATAGTTTCTGTATACAGAAATCAACTGTAAAACGCTGCTTGGAAACGACTTTTATATGTATACGGAAAATTTCTGTAGGGAACAGAATTTTTCTGTCATATAACATACAGCTCCTGGCACCAGAAAATTTCTGCCTACAGAATATTTCTGGCAATTTTTTGCTGCCAGACTTTTTCTGTTGATTTACAGGAATATTTTTTGCAGTGTACAAACTAAATACACACAAGAAAATTATGTAAAAAGTCCTTCGGAAAGGTTATAATACACAAAGTTTTCAGAATACAAAAAAATTAGGAGCATAATCCGTTGAAGCAAAGCAATTTTGTCGCAGTATTGAACAGAAGTTCAAATGAAATACGTCTAATACTGGTCATACATCAGCGGTACATTTAAAGTATTTATAATGAATCTCCAATAATAACTGAATAATTAAAAATTTTAATGCCCCAACATCACAAGCTGACATTAAAAGTTTCTAGGAGAAAAGAGAATGTCATTTTGCAACTAATGACAGCTGTGGGTATATATAGAGAGCTTCCATCTTCTTGTCTGGTCCACTTCCTCGTTGTTTATTTCTAATAGCTACGGTCGCGCCCCAAGTTACAAAAGGACCCTAATTTTGGTCAGGTAACTTGCAGAAACCTAGCTATTATTGTTTTTTTTTTCGATTAAATTGAAATGTGTGTGCGGTGGCGCCTGATGCTAGAGCACACCATTTCAATTATCCTTTCCATATCCGACTATTGTGGATACACGTGATTAGGCTTAAAAGCCCACCTGGTCTCATTTGGCGCTATATATCCAATTTATCCACTCTTTCATTGCCTTAAAAGGCTATATTTAAACACTTTATTCGGTATAAGCTCGTTAATTAGCAGGATGTGCCATCTGCTTTTTTATTTTTATATTTATTTCACTTTATCAATGGATTATCTTGGGATTTCACTTTACGTAAATCAGCTATTATATATATATATATATATATATATATATATATATATATATATATATATATAAAATTGCTTAACTTACGTAATATGGAATCCCAATTAAAATATTAATTGATAGCACATAATAACAAATATAATACGTAAACATGAAATTAGAATTGAAAATCCAGAGGCTATAAATAATTTACCATCAAAGCCAAAAAGAAGTGGGAAAACAAGCCAGGTGCGATCACGTGGGCTTAAGCCTAGCTTGATAGACCCTTGCAATAAAGTTATATAATCATCATACAAATTCATTTATTATATTTAAACAGCCGAAATCTGTTCAATGTACGCATGCTCCTCGGGAATTGCAGCATCTTCTTCTGGTCTTCTTGCGCACATTTTATTTAGCCGGGGAAAACACTTTATAAGTATGACAATTACGCCGGAAAGCAATAAAATGTAGCCCATGAACACTTCAACCCTGCAGTATCTATAAATGAATGGCGAAGCTATCGAAGACAACAAGCAAATTGCCAGCAAAACATACATGAAAAATCCTTCAGAACTGTCTTCGATCACTGTGCGCCTAGACGTATTCCTCCTCCTGCAAAGCAAAAATGCATTAACTCAAAAAAGAAAGCAAATGATTAAGAAACGCATGATTTTACTAAAAATGTTTGAGGTATCCCTTTGGTGCAATAGCGAGACACCAGAAGTTTCCCTTCTGCTCACATTTTCCGGCACTGATCTTTGAAAGGCACAGCATAAGCGCTTTTAACCCTTTAACGCGCAGTGTTCCCGCTCTAGGAACACCAAACACTGATGTTTGGACTGTTACCAGTCACGAAGAATAGATTTGATTTCTATAAAAAATAGTTGCGGGTGACATAGCTCCACGATAATCCTTTACTTTTTAGCACGTCATTTCCCGTAAAAAAATTGTCACGATTCTTTTTAACAGCACTGACATCTGCTTAAAAATGGAAGAATGCGAGAACAGCTGGATAGATTGCCCAATGCAGATAAAGGGCAGCCGTTGCCATCGCTCGACTTAACTACCAGCAAGATGGGAGACGAGACCCTGTCGTCAAAAAGAGGTCTCTAGTTCTGTGGCACGCGATGAACGTCTCGATCGTCCGCCATCTTGCTGGTAGTTAAGTCGAGCGATGGCAGCGGCTGCCCTTTTTTCAGCATTGGGAAAGTGTTGCGCCTCAAAGGGTTAAAACACATACAGAAAATGTCTCAAAAATATATTAACACGCTTTCATTCTTTATCTATTAGATATGAGTGGGCAATGTAAATTAATAAAATGTTTAAAGGAAAAGATACTGTGTTAAAAAAAAATCTCCTCTCGTTAGTTTTCAAAAAGTTACATTTTTTAAATTTATAGGCTGTCCCCGTACAAAAAAAAAAAAAAAAAAAAAAAAACCAGTTAGTAAAATAGAGTCCATACACTAATGAGGTGATGTGCAGAATTTCAGCCTTTCGTCATAACATGCCTGAGAAATATCTTTAAAAAATGTTGATCAGGCGCTATACATGAATTTGAAGGGGAGCGTTTAATGCTACAGTCCAAGAATTGTTTTTCTTCAGTAATTTCTACACATTTTATGTAACACTATCATCCGACGAGATTTCTTTTTCCTTCGAGAGACATTGAAAAGTGGTTTGAGTCAGCATACATTCAGCTGCATATCTCTTCGTCTCTCTGCACCAGTTGAGACGTCTTATGGTGAAAGGCTGAAATGTTACACACAGCTCATTAGTGTATGGAACACGTTTTACTAACGGTGAATTTTTTCGTACGAGTGTCGTATGCAAATTTAAAGTGTGTAAAACACTTTTTGAAAATTTAAGAGAGAATTTTTTTTTCCATAATATTTTTTCCTAAGTTATTTGGAACATTTTTTTCCAATTTGAATTGCCCACTTTTCTTAATAGATAAAGAATTAAAACGTGTTGCTACCTGTTTGGGACACCCTGTATTATAGGAAAAAACACTCAAAATACTGGTGTTAAACGATAAAATAAATAAGAAACTGGGAAAAAACACACATAAGATGTTACTTGTAAGTAGGGGGTAAGTAGAATCTACTTACAAGTAACATCTTATGTGTGTTTTTTCACAAAGTTTCTTATTTATTTTACCCTGTATTATAATCACAAAACATTTCAGAAAACTATCTTAATCCTGCAGTATTTTCTTAAGTGGGCCTCGTTTTCAACAAGGTTTCCTAAGATTATTCTTCTTCTTTCATGAAAGTTTTATAACTCAGATTTATTTATCTTTATACTAATTTTTTGAGCTGGCAATTTTAATCCCCAACAAACGCAAAAACTGAAAATTTGCTATGGATCTTTCGCATTTAGTTGCAACACTTGAAAAAACTACTGCACTAGTTGTAACATTTGGAACAACTGTAAGCTGTTATGGCCTATAACTTAAAAAGAATATTGAAGATCAGGGTTGGGTTTTTGACAAGGCAAGCATCAAAAACTGGTTTAAACCGTCAAAAATTGTCAAAAACTAATCTATTAAAGAAAGAGAATAAAATGTCAAAGTATGCAATATATTTTCATTTTACATGAAACTAAATACATAATTAAAATTAACTATATTAAAAAATATCTATTAGGCTAACACACAAATTGAGCTCATTAATAATAATTAGTTAATATGACTGCCCATAGAGTGTAATGTATTGGATTTTTTTTTCTCCTGTAAAATAACTATAAATGGTACATAAAATCATTTTCAATAGGGCACAAGGTACTGTTACTGTATATAGTTGGATAAATAATGGTCTGCAGTTTTTTAAACTTTTCTAATTAAGGTATGGCTAAACATTTCCTAAAAGCAAATATTAAGTTTATTTTTCATTTAATCCAAAAAACCTAAATTGAAAGTGTTTTAAGCAACAGACAATAACATAGTAATTTCAGTCATTTAAATAAAATAAAGATCAACACTCCGTTAATTATCAGTATACTAAAGCTTTGCATTTAAAATAGAATTAGTAAAAAATTTCAGTACTTAAATGTAATGCGTAAAAAAGCACACATTTTATTTTTCTAAATATTGATTGGTTAATTAATTATAGATACAAGTAACAAAATGTTTTACAATAAAATAATACTTATTAGTTTCGATCATTTTTTTCCATGAAGCATTCTATAAAGCATAACTAACTTTTTATTGAAATTGATAGTTTATAATTTTAATATATTAGCAAGAATATTGTTTTGACTATATTGGATACATAATTAAATTTCTTACCACTTTCTTTTCCTTTTTCTAGACAATGTTTTATAAAAAATATGTAAAAGATGACCATATTTCATAAAAATTAGTAAACCTTAAAAATTAGTAATTAACATTTCACACATATTCATAGCTTTTACAATGCATGCAATGTTAAAGACATCAATTAATATTTGTTATACTACAAGTGCAATCCCTAGTAGCACAACTAGTTCAAAAAACGTTCAAATTACGTTGGAAACACGTTTTATGACGTTAAAAAACGTGGTTTAAACGTCTTTTGGACTAATTGTGCTACTAGGGATATTTGAGGTTTTCGACAGTTTTTGACAAATGTTTTTGGCACAGGGTTTTTGACGTGACAGTTTAAACCATGGCTAACCGTCAAAAACTTGCCAACCCTGTATGAAGATGTTAGATAAAAATGCGTACCGCTTAAAGTACGTAGTTTTTTTTTTTTTTTTTTTTTTTTTTTTTTTACAAGAGCAATGATTAGTTTCAAGACATAAAAAAAACTAACATATCAATGAAGAATTTCTTTCTTATTATTCTCTTTTCATTATATGAAGGGTCGGACTAGCAGATTGTTCTCTATGCCAACAAATTAATTTTATTCTTCATCCTAATCGAGTTTTTATAATTACTGATACGAATAATAATATAATAATAACAATAATAGTAAAATATACTGAAAAAATTTGCTTCTTGTTGCACATAGTTAATATTAAAATTACCAAATGTAGTAAATGTCAAAAGAATTTGTTAATTTTTTTAGAAAAAAAAACTCATTTGCATATAGGTTACCAGTATGCGTTTTCTAAAAGTTTCTAAACACAGAAATCGTGTCCTTACTTCAATTTCTATCTGAAGGTGGGAAAAAAAAAGCTTTTCATTAGCCCAATATACAGCAGATCGCCCAATTATCCGGACCTGTCGGGACCTAGGCCGATTCGGCTCACGAAAAATCCGGACAAATGTGCAATTTTTAAAAAAAAATGGCTGTTGACCGAATTTATTAACGAATTCCCGCAAATTTTTGTTCAATGGCGAAACTTAAGAACTTTTTTGCCATTTTTGGCTCAACTTATTTGGATGATCGGTCTAGTTTTGTAAATTCAACCCTGAAACCAAGGGACAAAAGAAGCATTTTTTTAGACCTCCCTTCCTCTCCCTAAAGAAGGGGGAGATAAATAAGAATTTTCGTGCAGATATGGATTTGCGAATTTGTCATTAAGCTGAATAAAAACTCCGCTTGTTGATGAACAGAAGCCTGCCACTTCTACCACCTCCGAATTCGTTTTTGGCAGAGCCCCGACTAAGACATTCGGAGACCCTAGGCCTACCACTTTCTTGCAGAGCCCTGTGCGGTCGTTTCTTGTTGGTCATACTACTGATAATCATAAGTTACCAGTATTTCTTTGCAATTCCATACATAAGGGGGGGGGGGGCTTTAGCTTCAAACTCTGTCCTGTACAAAAAGTTTTAAATTAAAGTTTACAAATTTTTAGCTTTTAATGTATAAGTTATGCTTCGGAATCAAATGACGTCACGTCAGTGAATATTCCATGACGGAGTTCTTGGGATCCTAACATGACGTTTGTTTTATCCCTGAATATAGCGTAAACTGATAGAGAGCCCCTGAATATAGCGTAGATAGATAAAGAGATGCACTTTGGCTGAACAAAGTGCATCTCTTTATCTATTTTCACTGCTGTTAAAAATTTAGCGCGCAAAACTCATTTCTTTTCGGACTAGAAATTAAACTAATTTAATAATTTTGGGACCCTAGGCCGTGGCTTAGTTGGCTTGTGCAGGCCTGGTTTTTAGTGCGCCCATTAGTTATAAAATATATATTACACTTACTCAATGATTTCATTCTCGGGTTGAAGGAATGGATGGACGTCTGGAAATCCGAAAACAGCATTGGCGATCCTGGGATCAAACCCAAGAGGGCGTAGTTCTGTTGTACTACCATACGCAGAATCTGGTCCAAGAGATCTGCCATTTTCATTGGATCCGAAACTTAGTGTTGACTCGCTTGGATTAATAGAGATGCTTTCTTCCATGGATCCTAAACTACCAGTCGACTCACCAGACGAATTTTCATGCACAGAATCTGACCTCAGCGATCTGACATCTTCATAATACCTGAAACTTAAAATCGACCCACCTGAAGAAGGTGAGTTATTAGATATGATATCCATCATAGATCCTAAACTTATAGCCGATCCTTCTGATGAATGTCTGTCTATGGATCCATCATCTTCTTCAGTATCTTTTAATCGAGGATCTGAATCATCTGAACATGTCGAAATTTCATCGGCAAAGTCTTCCTCCACGTACGAACTTCTCGGAGAAGAAGCACCAAATGAACTGAAAGATTTCTCATCATCAAAGTGTTCCATCTCTGCAAGAAAGCAATCTCGACAGATCCTGGGACAAGGCATCCGGTCAAGGGAGCTACCATCGTCAAAGTCTTTCGCCATCGTGATACAGTAGTAAAATATTGAAATCCAAGAGCCTGGAATACTAAAATATTGAAAAAGAGTAATTGAAAAACATTGCTTTTAAAAAAGGTTGGGGGGGGGCGAGAAAGAAATTCCCCCCAAACCTTAATGACTTTAAAAAAGAAGTATCACTAAAAGATATAGATTAAAAAATAGAATATTTTGGGCAAGTAATAGTGAAAACGTATATTAACGTAACATATTATAAAAGTAATCGTCTCTGACAGACAATGTTTAAAGCCCCAATGAATCATACATTTAAAATAGTAACAGAATTGTAATAAAGTTTTAAAATTATTTTCTAGTTATGGAATAAGAGAAAACGTAAATAAACAACTGAACTAAATCAATATTATTATTGAAATTGTAACTTTTGATGTAACAGAATAAAATGCATCTCTAATCACTTTGAAATATTCTCATAATTACAATTAATCTCATTTTTAAACATTCATCGCAGTTTTACTTTTAAGACGTTTTTATTTACAAAATCCTAAATTTTTTCGGAGAATGTAAAATTAGGTGACCTTAAAATGTGTTACTTTTGCATAGAACGCCTGAAGTTCTCGGGGAACTACGGTGATGCACTTAGCGGAATGCTTCTAAGAGAACTTCAATGTTTCATAACTAAAGTTACATATTTCGAACTAATATGTATCATGATATAAAACATTCCCCCTTTAATCAGGACTCGTCAACCACCCATAGGCGTAGAGTTATATGGGCCCGTGGGGCTCGAGCCCCCCCAATAAATTGTGAATAGGGGCTGAGCCCACCCAATAATTTACCACTAAATACAGAAAACTAATTTATACTAATATAAAAAAAAAGTTTTTCACGCCATTTACAAACGTTTAAAAAAACCTTTACTTGTACTTTTAAAAATTTTCTTCTTTTTATTCCAATCATGATTTGGTATTCAATGTGACGCCACGTAACACACAATGTTACTATAAGCTGCCCTGGCCAGGCTCTGGTTAATTAAAATCAGATTATGCAATGCAAAGTATGAAATGAAGAAAAGTTCAGATCTGTCTAAAATGCACTATCTCATCGAAAATGTTGTTTTTCCTCCTTAGGAATTTTTACTTTGCTTCTATTTTTAACTTATAACATGGTAGAAAGATACTAACATGGATACTTACCTTACATAGGTGTAGAATTCTATGGACCCATAGAGCTCGAAAGCCTCCAATAATTTACACTTATATATATATTAAGTTATAGCTACGGAATATAATAAACCACTTTTTGTAAACAGTATATTTTTTAATTATTTTTTTTAAAAGAGTAACCAGCTCGCGCGCGCAGCACAAAAATTTTGCTATATTTTAAGCCGAAAAATCATGTAGAAAAAGTGGTTAATTATGTTCCGTAGTAGTTGGCAGTTATGAGTAAGTTATATGTACGTGAATCAGTGGCGTAGCCAGAAATTTTTCATGGGGGGGGGGTTACGACTTCTGGAACTCACATATATGTATACGGGTGTATGATAAGGATTGAAGAATATAAATTTTGTATGGCAAAAAATTCCTCATGGGGGGTATGACCCCCTAACCCCCTCCCTGGCTACGCCACTGACGTGAATATATGTGGCTGTGCACCCCCCCCAATAATTTTGAAAACTTTACGCTTATGCAACCACCTGGCCTAACTTTTTTAAAGACTTGGTAGTTAAATAGATACACACCTTTTTTAGCATTGATCTGTCTATCCTACTGATCTTTTATTCTGATGAGAAAATGCTTGCGATACAAACGGTTAAGCACAGCCTGATTACCGCACTATAAAACTAGAATTTTAGATTCTACCAACCAGATGATTAAAGTAAAAGTCCTTATTTAGAGGAGTGCTTACCGTCAAATTTGTTTTCCTAATAAATGCAACTAACTGCTAATGAATGAGGGTAACATACTCAACTAAATTTTTGCTACACAGAATTTTAATTAAATAAACAGCTGAATTAGCCGGAGAAGGGGGGAGGGTATCTGGAAAGTTGGTAATCTTAAAATAAACAAAACTGCAAATAACTCAAGAATGATAAATTTTAAGCGATTATTTTTTAAACAAAGTGTGGGTTTTGATTTTATTTTTAAAAACTTAATAAAGACAGTAAAAAACAGATTTCGCGTAAAACAATAAAAATCAGCAAAAAAGCATACGTTTTACTCTGAAACCATAAAAGTTGATAAGTATGAAATAACAATCTCTCGTCCCATAAATTCAATTAGAAATCTTTTATTAATACTTTAAGGAAAAGATTACACTTTTTTTATTTAATTGATTAATTAATTTTTTTTTCAGTGAAAGTTTTCTTTAAGACCGAAATTAACCTCTTTCGAAATAAAACTTAAAATTTTAACGCAAAATTGTTATACAAGCTAAAATCTTAAAATGATAATAGCAATAAAAATCTCCACCGGGTCGAATTTTTTAAACCCTGCCTTCCACGTCCATCATTGCATCTTGGCTACATTAATTAAATGCTTACGGTGTTACCCAAAGGCGGATCCAGGGGGGGGGGGCGTAGGGGACGCACGCCCCATCCCAAAAAATAAACTTACACAATATAAATGGGGCCTTCACTAGTATTAACTGGGCTTGGCTTTACACTAGATAAAATGAGTATTCACGATTTGTGCTCCCTCCGAAAAAAGTTTCTGGATCCGCCTTTGATGTTGCCTAGCATGTACCATATGGGCTTTCAAGGACTGTTTTGAGAAGAAACGATGAGCACAGAAGGGGAATCGCTGGCGCTTTCTTTGCAAGGACGATAGCAATCAGGTTAAAGAAAATAAGGCAATTTCTTTTTAATGACTGCCCTTAGAGTTTTATGCATCAGTGCTATTTTGTTTGACAAAAAGAAGCTATGTATGCTTTTGTGAAAATTAAATAAACACCACCCTATATTTAGTTAGAAATTAGAAAATGAGTCAGTTACCAGTGGTACATAGGTATATATATATCTCTATTTACCAAAATAATCTATTTATGTGTAATTTTCAAATTAATCATTGAAGTCTTAATACAGTTAAACCTAAACTATGCATGAACACAAACACTAATTCAAAACTTTCTTATAAATTTGAGTGATACCGTGTTTACTCGCGTAATAGTCGCACTTTTTCTGCCAATGTTTCATGGTGGAAGTCTAGGTGCGACTGTTATGCGGAGAAAATCGACTACATAATATTGTAACTCTAAAGCTATTTTTTCTGCTTCCAGGGATGAGATTGACAAAAAAGGGAAAAGTCTAAAAGAATGTGCGAACAATATTTGAACAATAATACTTATGAATTTCTAGTTCAATAAATATTGTAATTACTTTTAATATTAAATCAGTCCTACTTATATACAGTTTTGCCTTAATAAAAAATCAAAAATTTCTGAAAAGACTGAAAGTCTGAAAATCGGAAAAGTCTGAAGAATCTCATTCCTGTGCTTCAAAACGGGGATGTGACTGTGCGAGGGCGACTATTGCGCAAGTAAACACGGTACATAAAGAATTGTAAAGATAAAGAACAGGGTTTTGGACCCGCCTACAAACCCAAAAAACCCGGGTGGTTTTTTTTAAACACACTTAAAAAACCCAATAAAACCCACTCAGAGATGGGTTTTTTGGGGTTCTATTAAAAATTATAAATATTTCTCCTTTCTTTCATTTAAATCCTTTGTTATTTGACATTAAATACATATAATATTACCTACATAACTTAGTGCATTATGTTAGATAAATATATATATGCCAGTTTAATTTTATTATAATTATTTTTCCAACTTCAACAAAAAGAATAATAACCTTTTTAAAAATAATAATGTCTTAAACTAATTCTATCTGCAATATTTGTTTCGAAATGAACAGGTGTAGCATGCAGGCAGGGATAACTTAGAAATCTTTTAATGTAATTTATCTCTTTAATAAATAAGTTTTCAAATACGAATAAAATATGTAATTATGAGTATAATGACACCAAAAAAATCTCCCAGATAAGAGAAGAATGGGACATGTCTCTCTCTTACAGCTTACAAGCATGCATCTCAAGAATGAATTCAGGTTCAGGAAACCATCCTGTATGGTATTAATTGCTGCATTACTTTAGTACTGAGAAATATAAAACTAATTCATTATACAATGTTTATGTGGGATTTAATATCATACAGATTAATTCTAGATTTTTTAAAGTAAAAAGGAATGTATATTTAAAGCAAAAATGAATAATTATAAAGAAAATTATTGAATAAATAGTAGTTCGCAGTAAGCTGGAATGCAAAGGGTTCACTGACTGATACTCTAACTATAAAATATAACTATGACTTAAAAACATAAAGGTAAAAAAAAAAAATTGAAAAGTAATAGAAAATAGCCAATCGAAAACAGCATCTTTTCTAAGTGAACAATAATATACTTTTATCTATGGTCATAAAACAAATTAGGAGCCTTTTATAAACGCCAGCAGAAAAAGATAGTACTGCATTAAAGTTGAAGTTATTTTTATATTTTAATTAGTTAATTCTTTATTATTTTGCAATGAAAGTTTTCTTTTATATTAAAATTACTCTGTTTTGAAATAAAATTATAAAATTTAAATCCAAAAAGTGTTACACTATAAAAAAAAAAATCTAAATAAAACCCCAAAAAACCACCTGGGTTGGGTATTTAAAAAAACGCGGGTTTTTTAAAACCCTGATAAAGAAACACCAAAATGAAAATTTATATTAAAACAAATTAGATTTTAGGTAAAAATAACATTATTTAAAATAAATATAATAATGATTATAACCGGCTTTAATATAATGGTCTGATCGTTAAACTGAAATTACAATATATATATTTTTGGAAATAAAATACTTGAATACCTATTTTACACATTTAAAAGCAAACACAAGCAAAACAAACACATTACAATTAGTACAATATCCATAAAACAACCAGCAGTTATTTAAGGTAAGTGCCTACCCAAAAATGGACGTTTTCGTGAAAAGTTTCGAAATTTTTTTTATTTGCTTAGTTTATAGCCTGTACATTTAGGTTTTCGGAAATGTTTTATTTTTGTTTGTACGATTAGTAGAAGTGAAGTTATAGCGAAAATGATAAACCGGAAGTGAAATTTCAGCGACCAGAAGTGGGCATTTAAAGCGCTCTTACAATGTACAGAAACAGTTTGTACTGCTTTTTTCTTACTCATAAAGCATTATAAAATACCGTTTTCCTTTTAAATATCCGCCGAAGTTAAGTTCATTTATTTTATACTGTTTTACTTACATTTGGCAACAGTATTTATGGCTCAGTATATATTAGTTCACGATAAATGTTATTTCACGAACTGTTTTCAAGATATTGTCTTGGAATTTTATCATAAGGTTATAATCATTTCTATCTGTGTTTTGAACTAAAATATAACATATATGTATTTATTTATTTATTTTATAGCAAAATTTGTTTTGAAAAAAACATTTTTTTCGTTTTGATAGAGTTTTAGCACTAAGTTGGGAATATTTTAATAACTTTCAACAATACTGCAAGTATTTTAGTTCATAACACAGACATATATATTAATTATGTACTGTATAAATAATAGTGAGATATATTTATTAAAATTTGTTATAGGAGGGTGTTGTATGCATGACATTTTTCATCAATTTTTTTTCACTTCAAACAGCTTAAAATTTGAAAATTAATGATAATTCTATTCATATTATATTTAATTTTATACTTTTATGTCCAACTTCAACCGAAAACATGTAAATTCCAGTAAAATTCCATTTATTTTTTTTTTAAATGCCCCGAAGTTGATCGAGACGTTATTTACTGTTTACTATAAAATTACCCTAAAAACAGTTTGACTTTATAGAGAAGTGAAAATCAGTTTATATAGAAGCTAAGGAGAGTTTATATTATAAATATAGCGAGTTTTAAGACAATTCATTGAATAGATTTTATTTTATTCGGTTTTAAAATCTTTAATTGCGATTTCTGAGAAATTCTGTTTTTCGTCAATTTTCTGCACGACAAACTTCATTTCTCAAAAAAATACATTGAAATAAAAAATCTTTCGCAAAACAACATTTCCGTGTTATGTTGTTTATAAACAGAACATATGCACAACCACGTGCTTTTTCAGCTTTGTGGATAAAAATAAAGTAGCGACTAAAGCACGTGCAGCGGGATGCAATGAATTAACCTTTTATAAGGCGAGCTTATGTGCAGAGAGTCGAAAGTACTTGGGATTTTTCTAGCCCACTTTTTAGGATTTAATTCATATATTTTCCGTCTACTGTAATATCCCACGTGAAAATTGGAGAAACAAGTATTAAACAAACATAGAAACTTTGCAGGAGAATACATTAATTATTCACAAAATCAAAGTCTGAAAACTACCTGCTGCTTGTACACGGAATTAAACGCAAAAATATATAAATAAAAGCGATGATTCTTATGCTCCATTTTCGAGTCATCATTCGAACTTTCTTTAAAATTACGAACGAAACAAAAGTTCATAAGCCAAATATAATTTAGAATCTAGATGTATGGAAAAAATATACATCCAATATAACTGAACAAAAATAAAAAAATTCACTAATGAGAATTAATTTCTGTATTGAATACTCCGTAGGTGGTAATTATACTTACCACGGCCTTATAAAGGGTTAAATATTTAAAACGTATAAATTAAATCGAATTACCTCTGAACAATTCAAATTGGCGAATTTTCTACGAATTTAGGCGTCAAAGTCCAAAGATGTCTTCTCTTGCGTATTGTGAAGTATAAGCAGGTTGTCAGCACTAGTGAGCACCAAGTAACAAAAATACAAAGTCGTCTTTCTGAGAATGGACCTCAGACAGAGCTGGACGCTGGACTTAACCACGTACCACGTGTTCGTATTATCCATTCCGACAATCACCCACGAAGTTGATTTGTCAATATACTCCTCTCAATCCCATCATACCTTATTCTCAGACTTGAGCAATAAAGGGAGCGAGAAGGGGGTTTTTCTATGGTTTTTCCTCTGCAGGGGCCCGGAGGGGAGGAAATCAAACACCTTTCATCAGGTAGCTGAATAGCATTTCAGTAAATAAGGAATAAAGAAAGAAAGAGTAAAAAGGGTTATCAGTTACAGAGAATAAATTGTGGTTTATAATTGTCACAGAAACTTGCTTTTATACTGGTTCCATGTTTTCTATTTTATATGCATTCCGTGAATGTTTTTCTTTTCTATATGCCACCCACATCACGCATCACGGCATAAATGGGCATAAACAGAGCCGGGTTAAACCCTATCAGGGCCATTAGGCTATGAAACGCGTGAGGCTCTCAACTTAGATTTTTTTTAAAATTAATTAATGGTTGACGCAGGGCCACAACTAGGGGGGGGGGCAAACGGGGCTCGTGCCCCGGGCGCGGTGCTAAGGGGGCGCCAAAATGTGTTATGTTTCCATGAGAGCGGGAATTTTATTTAAAAAAAAAAACTAGATAGAATGATTTTTTTTTTTTTTTTTTGTGGATTTGTGACTTTGTCCAAGCGTCCTCTCTGAAAAATTCTGTCTTGTATCACCTCTTTAGAGACAATTTTCTGAAAGGGATATTCTGAAAGAGTTTTGTCACAAAGCAAAGGAAAAATCCCCAGGAGACCCATCGGCTGGCAATGATTGGTAACCGATATACGTATCAGTAGATGAAGGGAAGGTCTCAGACTGCAGGCGACCGTCTACGCCTCTGTTTCAAGGAGAGGGGTGCAAATATTTGTAGAAAAGAGCGTAATTGCGGTTTTAACTGTGGCACATCAGCCACATTTTTAAATGGACGTGGACTCTTTCTTAGCATTTTTAAAAGTGTCAAATAGTTCACTACTTACTGCATTATCAATGGTACTTCCGTGAATCGTTTCGTTTTTATTTTCGCGAAATACTTCCATTATCATCCGAAATGATACTTTTCCCGGAACAGTACTTGTGGTCTCTACTTCTAAAATATTGTTCTTCAGAAAAAGTGCTTCACGCAACATATAACAATAACTTCTGATATTTCTTTCAGGTTGTATTTGTGTATTTTAAAAATCTAATTGGTTACTCACACAAATGAAATAGGAAATTTGGCTTACACTGGAAAACCTTTTTGACTGGGTGTACATTTGTCAGGGTAATGGTCCAGATAGGGGCGGAAAGTGTCGATTCTTTCCAGTTCTCCACCATCTTAGCAAAAAAGTAAAAACTTACCTGAAACCCCCGTCTGCTTAGGCGAAATGTTGTCACTTTGGGGCCCCTGCGCTCTGAGCAACTGCCTCCCTCGCCAACTTTTAGAATCGGTCTTGCAACGAATGATCATTGGCGTAAACTGGCT
>JAWZYV010003246.1:0-11936 GCA_038373885.1 Cheiracanthium punctorium | reverse complement strand
CTTTTGAACTCTGCTCAAACTTTTAGATTTTCATTTATTTTTCATTACTTCGGCTAGCCTTTAGTATCACCCACTCAAATTTCTCGCCAAAAGACGTCACTAAGCCTGGTGATAAATTGTCAAATGTAGCAACCCAAACTGTATTACGAGTTCACGTTTATGCCTCCAGGTCCAACTAAGAGAGTTATAATTGGCTAATGAGAGAGCGTTAATTACAGTGCTGTTTTTTCGGGAATTAAATCATTTATATTTTCAAAATTGGAGGGAGTAGCATCTGAAATGCGGGTCAGCCATGTGAAACATGTGCTTTACTATGGTTTATTGAAAACAAGTTAGTGTTGTAATGCTAAAGTAAATGCATTTTAAAGGAACAAAGATTAGAAGTTTTAATTTTTCAAATTAGTGAAAGAGCTTGGGAAAGCTAAGAGTTACAAATATATATTTTATGTATGAGTTCACATGGAATTATGTTTAAATATGTTGTTATTGTCGACGGTGTTGTGTTTAGAAACAAGATGCCCACCATTTTGTAATTGGGACTTGCATCGAGAAGTTAAAAGGTAAGCTTTTTTTATTTAAGCATTTTAAGTTTGAGTTTTCGAGTTTTGTGGAAAGTGCGGAGCAGGGTTGGCATGGTTTAAACCGACTGGTTTAAACCACGGTTTAAACCAAATGGTTTTTTTCTCAAAAAAACCAATTGGTTTTTTTAAAAGAATAATTTAAAATTACAAATACTACAGATAGAATACGTTCTAATATATTTTTAAATTATCCTCATAAGTATCAAGAATAAGTTTATTATATCACTCTAGATACCTTATTGTTTTATAATTATTAAAAATTATTAATTAAACTTAAATTATAGGCTGCATTTTTTACTTGAATAATGCTTGATACTTGAACTTTTCCAAAATAGAGGTTTTGTGTTTTAACAACTTATTTCTAAACCTTAAAAATATTATTTTGAACTAAATATCACCATTATTACTGATGAATCTAAGAGCAATATTCCATGTAAAATGTAGTAAACAATTACTGCCAAGGTGGCCAGCTTCCCCCCCCCCCATATCTTACCATATTTACTCAGTTTTGTCTAAATTATCGGAGTCCTTTCAACGAAAATCATATTTCCTGGTTTTAACAGTATTTGTCATGAAATGTATTTAGGTTATGGTTGCTACAAATTTTGGGGGTATCATGACAAAAGCTGATGGTGACCATGGGACATGTGAATAGATCCGAAAGATTTTGGGGTCCTCATCATGGCACAGTGGTAATGTCACTGAAAATGGTAGATGGCCGAAGTGTGAGGGTCCCGGATTTGGGTCCCATCATGCGGCTGTCCATCTAACAGTCTGGAGTTTTGGTAGGTTTTCTCCAGATGTAACCTGGATACATGTTAAAAACCCTTAGAAAGTCCTCCTGCCAAGGCATCTCCTATCCTTGGCAGATCACTCAGAGTACCGTTGCCATTAATCAAATCAAAAAGAAACAATTTGCTTTTTCGTGTATGGAAACACGAAATGGCTAAAATATACTTCATTGAAAAGTATTTTTTTTTTTTTTTTTAAATGTGCAATAAACGTGAAGTAAAAAAATCCGAAAGATTTTGCTTCTTTGCACATACATTGTTATTTTTTAATCTATCTACCGCGTGACACACGTAACCAGTAACAAATAGGCTTGCTTCACTTGATGTCATTGAACTGTTAATCTGGATTTTTGCACGTGTGTTATTGTTATTACGCTAATGTTTACATCTAGTTCTTGCCGCACCCAGCATAAAAATATCGTCAATTTTGGTACCGCATACATTAGCGTATTATATAAGTAGATACTAAATATAAAAAAAATAGTATCTCTAAATAAAATATTAAAATTGAATGATTTCAATGTCCACATAAGTATAGCAACAATTTTTTATTTACTTTGTTTTAATTATTTTCAGAAGAAATATTAATTTTTATTTGAACATTTTACAAATAATTTTATTTATAAATATGTAACATGTAATTATGAAAGGATAACACCCCCCCCCCAAAAAAAAAACCTGGTTTAAACCAAATAAACCCAGTTTTTTGGTTTTTTTCAAATAAACCGGGTTTTTTTCCAACCCTGGTGCGGAGTTGCAAAAAGATATTTCATGTGTGAGTATAACGAGGAATTATGTTTAAATATGTTTATGTTACTGTCAATGATTTTGTGATTAAAAACAAGATGGCAGCCATTTTCAAGCCTGGAGTTGCATTGAGAATTTAAGTGGTAAAGTTTTTTGAATACGCGTTTTAGGATAGGAAAATTTATTTATACAATGACTTTTTGGAGGTAATAAGGGATATCAATTGGGAGAATTTTAATTATAAGGTTTAGGGAGTTTTATGCTGACTTTTCTGAAGTTTCCTGTTCTGCTGATATTTTTTGTTTGTATTGTTGTTATAAAAAGGTTTTTGTAGGGGGAAAAAAGTGATAATTTTAAAATTAGCAAAATGTAAAAAAAAAAAATAAATAAATAAGAAGAAGCTGTGGTAAATGACATGCATATACTTTTACATGCTCTTGGATAATACTATCGTAGTAACTGTAGATAAAAGTGCGATATGTTTTTGTGTCTAGAAAAAAGATGGCCACTACAGGGATGCTACAGTCAAAACCTCAGTTTGTCTCAGCATCGTCTCAGTGAAAATCCCTTTTTGTCTCAGTTTGTCTCAATCAAAATCCCTTTTTGTCTCAGTTTGTCGCAATCAAAATTCCTTTTTTTCTCGGTATGTCTCAACTAAAATTCGTTTTTTCAAGTTTGTCTCTCAACCAATTTTATTTGTTTGTTTGTTTGTTTATGTGTGTTAAGGCAAACCTGCACGTGGGGTATCTGCCTAGCATGGAGTGTGCCTTGGTAGGAGGACTTTCTAAGGGGTTCTAATGCGTATTCACGTTACATTTGGAGAAAACCTACCAAAACTCCAGATCCCAATTTTATTTATTTTATCTCAGTTTATTGCTAAAATAATTTTTCCCCCATCAATTTGATAATTAAAAGAAAGTTCAAGAAAAAAGAACCAAACAGTACGACGATTCTTAGGCTTAAACCAGGGATGACAATATTTAGCATGCCAGAGGATTTGAAATGCAATAAAAATAAATTAGGGGACTCGAGGGGATTTTTAACAGGGATGTGATTGGCCAAGAAAAAAGTTAGCTGAAATTTTTTTGGTCTCCGGGGGGGGGGGGGGGGGGGGGGGGGGGGGAGAACAAAATTTTTGAAAATTTTAAAAGGCATAATGTATGTTAGCACAGTGATATCAAATAATCATGTTTTCATATTAAATGAAGTCAGCGGTCTCCCAATATGGAATTAATGATAAAAATTACATATTAGGTATATAAGTACAGCATAGGACCGATTATCCGGAATTCCGAAATCCGGAATGGCCGCCAGTCCCTTTTTTTTCCGATCATCATAATGAAATAGGAAAAAAAAAAGGTCTTAAAAATTTAAAGCAATCTGAAGTTGACCGGCAAAACGGAGGGGGGGGACGCACGTACATACAGACATACCCTCCAACTGCTACGGATTATCCGTAGTTTATACGGATAAGTAGCATGAACTACGGAGCTACGGATGGTACGAAAAAACTACGGAATTGAGCAAATGTTTACTTTTTTTAGGGCATTATGCCTGCACGGAGGTGCGGTTTGCAACCCTAGCTGCTTTGTTGTGAGTCGACACTCCTGTGTGTCGGCGCCGATCGTGAAAGAAGGGAATTCAACATTCTCCCTCGGCGCCGGCAGCCGTGAGCGAACTTGTGGTGTGCGTGGGAGGGGGGGGGGGGGGGGATGCCGTTAGCTGCTCCTTCGCTTGTTACGTCACGTCTCCTCTCGCATTTCCCGTCACCCTATCTTGCTCCGTCCTGTGTTTGGATGTAAGCTTAGCTCTTTTGTGGAAGGAAAGTGCAGCGCACGTTGTTTTCTTTGTTCACATGGATCGTTTTTTAAAACGTGATAGTACTACTGATATTTTAAAAAACCTCTAATAATGATGTTGCAGGGTGTCTACCGCTCTTGAAAGTCTGGTAAAAGCCGGGAATCGGAAAATGGTTCCGGAAAATTCACCAAATGAATCAATTTTTTTCATGTCTTTGTTTTTTCTACACTTTCTCTCTGATTGTCAGACTGGAAACCGAAGGCAACTGCGACGCATTTTTCGGACCGCGAAAGCATCAAGCGATGTGTTTGTATAAGGAGGAGAAAATGGGGGACTCATCAATCGTGACGTGAGGGTAAAAGACAAATTAGCTTACTTGGTAACTTATATATTAGGACTGTATTTCCAAGAACAGTTAGTTAATTCTATCAGAAAGTGCAACTACTTCTGTTTCTCAATGGATGAAAGCTTAATCCTGTATACTTTAGTCAAAATTGATTTAAAGAAGTTGTACAAAATATGCAAATATAAAGACAAGCATTGTGCAATTTCCCTAAGTAAAATGCATTGGTCAGGAGTTTTTTTCCCGGGACCTCCCAAAAGTCAGAAAATTGACTTTCAGAAATTTGGTAGACACCCAGTGTTGAGAACCTCTAAAAAGCAGGGGAGGGGTTATGACTACTTCAACTCATATATATGTATAGGTGTTTGTGACAAGGGAGTGAAGAATATACATTTTGTATGGCAAAAAATTCCTCATGAGGGGGGGTTATGACTCCCCTAACACCCCCCCCCCCGGCGATATCGCGTAAGTGCTACTGATGAGGTGAAGACCAATGTTGGAGGGTATGTACAGATATATTTTTATTTAGGTATTTTTTAAACAAAGTTTTTAATTTATGTGTTTGAATCTGTTGGAAGAATAATAAAAATAAAAAATAATACAAGAGAATGATTAAAAAAAAAAGAAAATCGAATGTAGTTCTGTGTTTCCTACCTTTTGCGTTTCTGCTTATGCGATAACATAATTGAATCATTGGAATGTCGAGCCGGAAAGTAGGTCATGACTCACTAGAATTAAATAATCCGTTATCAGCCTTTCTGCTCTTGTTTTTTTTTTTTTTTTTTTTTTTTTCCGTGCTGCTGCTTTGGAATCTTTAAGATTTAAATAAACAGAGCCAGCTGGCCAGGGTTTTTTTTTTTCCCTCCCCATCCTCTCTTATATACTAGCTCCGCAGCTGTAAAATATTTGTGTTTTTGTTATGCATCTGTGGTAATTTGAGAGCATAGAATCCATCACGTGCAGTTAATCCATTCTGACAAAGGAATAATGCGTTCAGGTAGAGATTCGTCTAATTTCGAATGACGTATTTGGATGGATATTGGCTAGATGGGGGGGGGGGGAAGAGGCAGTAAGAGGAAAAGAATTTCTTTCCTCCCCACGTGATAGATACGAAATGAGCGTGGTTGCTGCAGTAGGTGTAACGTAGACCGGAAACTCAACTGTGAACCCACCCACCCCCCTTTACACAGGGAGCTTTTCTTTCTCCAATACCGGCCGGAGGTTTATTTTGAGGACCGGAATGTTCGGCACAACACTCAACACGTGGTCGCGCTCCCGTGAGTCAGATTCAAAATTACTCATGTTCGCTGTTTTGGCGCAGAATTGCGCAGCAACGGCCAAAATCGTACCGAATGTCGCAAAATGGCGCAGGCCGGCGGTTTTGTCTCAGTTCGTCGCAAATGTCGCAGGTGTAGCATCCCTGCCACTATTCTAGAACTCGGGAGTTTCGTCAAGAGTTTGAAAGATAAATCTTTTACAAAACATGGTACTTGGCTACGGTTTGAACCTCCGATTTTGAAAAACAAATACTGCCAAAAATAAAGGTATGGGAATACTAAAGCTGTTCCATTACTTCCACAACGAAAATACAAGTGTATTTCAATCTGGCTATGAACAGATTTGTATATCTGTTTTAATGAATAGTGGGTTGGTTCTATAGAAAGCAGGGATGAGATAGTTTGCTCCACAGACCTTACATCAGTGGTTTGCTCTGTTTGACAAAATGAATAGGTCTTCATGCCACGTTTACATTTTATTGTCGACTTTACATGTGTGTCATTGCAATTGGACAATAGTCATCATTGTTTTTAGCGTTTCTCTAAGAGACATTTAAAAAATTAAAACTTGTTGGTATGTTTTCATTTTTTTTTATTTACAAATACATAGAATACATTTATAAATTTGTTTTAATTATTTATGATACTCACACAAGGGGATCCCATTGCCATCTGTCTTCAGCACTTACCTGCAGAGATTTCTTTTACGCTTGCAGCTTGTAAAACTGGGCATATAACTTCATCTTATTTTACAAGCCGAAAAAGTACAAGTACAATGCTGCTGCTTCAAATGTACAGCAAAATTGTACAAGCACTCATTAGGCATAAAAAAAAATATGAACTGTATAGATCACATTCCTATATTTAAAAAAAAAAAAAAAAAAAAAAAAAAAGATTACAATATTAAAGAAAACTAAAACTGTAAACAAATTGTCACTTCAGGAGTGCAACCAGGAAAAATTTTGGAGGGAGGGGGGGCAGGGGGAATATGAAATAAATGCTGAATAAATAAACCATGTATCTACATGACATAAAGCTTATGCTAACCAATCTGATAATTTCGGACAGAGAAGGGGATACAATTTATAAATTCACAGTGCAAAATAATAGCAACACACTGCATGCAGAACTCAAAAGAAGCCACACATTTCATACTATGTCACATATGACATGTCACCCAAGCAGTGGCGTAGCTATTGGGGGGGGGGGGGGCTCTGGGACCCAAATCACTATTGTCTAAATGAATGTGCAGGATACATATGTAAACATATATGATCAAGTCAAACATTGACAGCCCCTCTGCGGGGACAAGGCATGCACTGCTCAACCGTGCCTTCGCAACCATGCACTCTGGGGATGGATGCATATACCTTGGCCAAGTGGTCAGCCTGACGCGAAACCCACAGTGTTTGACCCCAAGCAAGCCTGGTCCTCATTTTACCGACCCACACAAGGGATGGAAGGCTGAGTTGACCTTTCCCAGCTCGGGATTACATATATGATCAGTATGCACGAAAACTATATACATGAGAATACATATGCTTGTATCAATATGAAAGTGACCTTCATTAGCGATGTCTACCGCAGGGCCCATACGTAGTCGGGTTCTGCATGGAATTTAAAATTTCGGTCCATTAAAAAAATAACTTTTGTTTTCATCATAAGACATACTAAATCTTTAGGGTGAGGAGGGGGCAAGTCATGTCTGTTACTATAATAAGCAGTGATGCCGCTTACGCGTTATAACGCGTCAAATACGCAAAAAATCGATGATGGGACGCAAAAGAAAAGTTACAACGCGTCCCGGGGGACGCATTGTAACTTTCCATCATGCAAAATTTTGAAAAAAAAAAGGTGAGAGAGGGTGCGTTGAGACTGCCAATTTTGGGTAAATCTCTAGTAAAACACAAACTGCTCGTGTTTTACTCGGGGAGATTGGCATTGTGAACGGCTTTGTGGGCCTGTTTACATGCACACAAATGCGGAGTAATGCTTCCCCTACATGGGGGAAAAAATGCAGGGTAGAAAGATCCCTAGTCAAAAGGAGGCATAGGAGTGTTCGCTTTCCCATGATGCATTGCGAGTTTTCCCCATTACTCTGCTTTTACCCGGGATATATATCGTGCTGTGCGCACACGTGGTTAAGCTGAAGAAAAAAGGGGATTATTTTGACATTCTTCTCCTTTCTCCCTACCCCACACTTCTGTTTTCATGTTAGAGGTTGTTCCGTTAGATGGTGGACTATCAGAATTGAATAAAGTTTTTTCATTATTTATTTTTAATATTTGCTTGTGTAAATGTAAACAATGATTTGTTTTATACTAAATCTGACAATTATTATTTAGAAATGAAATCTATAAGCTATAGAAGTGGTAAATATTTTAAACAATCTAGAAGAGAAAAGAGGGGGGGGGGGGTTCCATATTTTACTGTTGTATATCCTTTCCTTCCTCAAATATATTCCGATTTTCCTTGTGATAAATTTATTAATACATAGTAATTTTTTTTTAAATTAATATAAGATGGAGGGGCGCTTGAACAGTATTTTATTGTAGTTTTAATAATTTAAGATGTTGCGGCTGTTCTGCGAGTACATTTTACTTTCTTAAACATTTCTACCGATGCAGTCTTTCTCCCGGTTTTTACTGTACATACAAAAGGGTATTTTATTATTAGGATTCAGGGAGTCATCAGGAAGGCTTTGTCGTGAAGGCAAAGTAAATGACATGCATGTCACAACAAATTTTTCTTGATTAATTATAATTCATTTTATTTATTTATTTTTTGAAATATAAGTTTTAGGTTATTTATAAATAAGATATTCATACGCATCAGCACACCAAAATGGGTGAGACATGATAACATCAGTCGTGAAATTAACCAAATGCTTTTATATCGATAAGGACCCACTTTTTGGAAAAAAGGACCCATAAATTTTGGAGTCCTGGGTCCCAAGGACCCGTCTCTTCCAAAGTCTAGCGACATCACTGAATAAGTAACAGACATGACAAACAAAAACTCACAGAAAATGAAGAATACTTTTTAAATGGAAAAGGCTATATTATACGGACAAAAGGACTCTATACTTATGTAATATATCGCTTTGCATTATTTTGTGCTAAACATAAGTGTACAAATTTCAAAGAAAATGTCCGTTAACAGACATGACAAATTTCATCAAGTCTGATAATGGAAAAATGCAAAAAAATTAAATAAAATAAAAAATGCATGAATAATACACTCCAATAATGTTCGGAAACAAGGTAGTATGTTTTATATTATGGAAAAAAACTACTTATTTTTTGAAATTATATTTTCGCTTTGCTTGCAAAGTGATATATTACATAAGTATAGAGTCCTTTTGTCCATATAATATAGCCTTTTCTATTTAAAAAATATTCTTTATTTTCTGTGAGTTTTTGTTTGTCATACGTCTGTTACTTATTATAGTAATTGGTGGTCAGTTGTTGGTCAATAGTTGGGTCAATTTTGAAAATGACCCAAGTACTATTTTTTTAATGCATGTTGGTTTATCTTCTGGAAAAATTGCTATTATTTTTAATTTTAAAAGAGCATGTAGATATAGAATAAATATACAGCATAAATGCTAACTATTATGAAATTAACCGATCTTTGTAAACAGTTTTTTGAACTAGTTCAAAATAGTAACCCACTCACGCGAGTAGTCCAAAAATGTTACTATATATTTTAAACCGGAATTCCTTGTCTAAAAAAGGTGGTCAATTATATTCCGTAATAGTTGACATCTATGACACAGGGTGAGCAATTTAAAAGAATACCTGTTGGTTTTTATTACCCCAGTAGCGTAGCCAGGAATCTATTTCGGATGGGGGAGCAGCAGCCCCCTCTCTGGCTACGCCCCTGTATTACTCTATATTAATATTATAATAACTAAAATAATTTTCTTTAAATGTGGGAGAAAATTTCTTACACTGTTGGACTGATTACAATTTTATTTATGAGGTAGAATGACATAAAATCACCTTATGATTGGAAGAAATCATAAGATGAAAAAACAATAAAAGTTTTTTCTAAATAAGCAAAAAATAAACACATTATAGGAAAAGTTGCAATTATAATAAGCAATGTATAGTCATATTCAATACAAATTAAATATTTGGAACTCTCAAATGTGACTGTTCTATGCATGCGTACATCATGGCACAGAAATTACATTAATTATACATTTAATTAATCTAGCATCGATCAGTGGAGGTCGAAGTGAAGAAGTTCGGCCCTTAAAGTAGAAATATCATTTTCTTTTTTTGTAGTGTGTACCACAACAATCTAACCAACACAATAAATTTGGTAGGTAAAATTAGTGGCTGGGATAGGTAAATAAAACATTTAAAAAGATGGAAAGTGTTCAATTTAATTTCGTTCGTTAATTTTGTTCAATTTAATTTTCGTAACATTTTCACAAATATCTTAACATTCAAATTTTGTTCACGTGCGGTAAAAAAAAAAAAAAAAAAACGCATACAATTAGCCATGTGCTAAAAAAACACCATCATTTACAATATTTCATGCGCTAAAAATGCAACACATAAAATTAAAAGCTGAAACAAATTGTAAAGATGCAACATATGAATAAATAAAATCACGTTTGCTAATACTTTACCTTACAAATGTAAAAATGTTTGCAAATGTCCACGATCTCCAAAGTACACAGCCTCTTCTTTACTGTAAACAATCAAATATTGACGATTACAACGGATAATGAGTGGTCTTGACCCAGTAATTATAAATTCAGCAGTTTTTCCAGGTACGTTAAAGAAAATGATTGTCGTTCTGTGAGCTTGCATACCGTTTAATGATCAAGATGGAATGTAATGATAAACACGGAAAGATCAAATGCTTTCGCCATAGCTCCAGCTTGAAAACAGGGGCTCTCCAGAGCGGTAATGTAACCCTGTAACCAATCCTTGGCGAAGATTTGATGTTGGCGCGGCGTAAAATCGTCAAGATTACCCAGCATGCATTGCGGTCCGCTGTATGACCCCTGCTTTCAAAATACGCTGCTGGAACACCCTTTGGGCCCGTTTACATGTGCAAAAATGCGGAGTAAATCCCGGAACTTACACTGCTTTCTACCCCGCTTCCCCTACTTAGGGGAAAAAATGCGGGGTAGAAAGATTCCTGGTCGAAAGGAGGGTTAATGCAGAGTCAACCGCGCTTTCCCATGATGCATTGCGAGTTTTTCCCTGTACTCCGCTTTAACCCGGGATTTTCCATTTTCACATGTAAACGGGCCTTTTGAGGTTACCAGAGTTTTGAACAAAGAATTGGGGACAAATTAGCGTCGTGTTCCCAATACTGAAAAAAAAAATTGGGGACAATTTATAAAATCAATGATCTTCTCTAGTAAGCTTCTGTTTATTCAACTAAAGCATCATTAATATTCATAAAATGAAGGAAGCATGATAGATTTTTTTAAAAATTTGAAAGAAATAGCCATTTTAATTAAAAATTTTGTCCCCAGTTGCCGTGTTACTTTCTAGGGACAAACTAAAAGAAATCCAGAAATTGGGGACGTTTGTCCACTTTAACTTTATATGCGCTCCACTGCAATGTGCTCTCACCTGCCTTCTGTGATTGGTTATACAATACGACTGCCAAAATACAACGCCTGTCGACCTAGCCATTCGGAGTTTTCCGTGGTTTTCTCCGAAACCTCGCGTAAATACTGGCTAAGATCCCTTAGAAAGTCCCGCACGGTGGGCACTCCCTCTATAGGCCTAGGACCTTAGTGCAGTCAATCGGCCTTAATCCACAAACAAACCATAATACTTAGGGCCCGTTCGAGAATTCACCGGTTGGTTATGCACTGGTGCTACCGGTCACGGTCATTCTTCGGTTAAGTGACGTCACGGTTGTCAACCGGTTTCGGTCATCCTCACCACATCGGATTCTAAGCCGAGAAAACAAAAATAAACGCTGGCAACACTACGATAATAACCGGAATAACCCACCTCGCTAGCAGGGTCATTCTGGTTGCGCTCTGGTCACGCTAAGCAGACAACCGCTACATGACCGAAACGTTTTCGAACGCGGTTACTTCTAGAGCTCCGCCCCACGCTCCGCCTTTTCGAACGCTCTGGTCGTGCACCGGAATTACCGGTGCACAACCGATGAATTCTCGAACGCTCCCCTAGTGACCATATTTTTAAACTTGAAACAGAATTGGGGGCATTTTATATTAATGAAATAATTGACAGTAATCTAATTAAAAATTTTCCCTAATTGCTTCTTTACATTTTTGGGACAAATCTAAGGTGACCAGATTTTTGAACCGAACCAGATTTTCGGACTGAAAGGAACGGGTCCGGACCCGTTCCTTTCGGTCCGAAATCGGAACCGGTCCGGACCGAGATGA
>JAWZYV010003245.1:0-47050 GCA_038373885.1 Cheiracanthium punctorium | reverse complement strand
TCTGCGATGCATCTCATCGTACATTAGCATGCACGTTCATATAAATGCATATGCAACCCATTTTGAACGACCGCGAGTCTATTTTGACTAGTATTTGCATACCGTCTGTACGTACGTATGTACAGCTGCGGAAAAAAAAGTCCCACTTGTACTTTTTTCGGCCGTCGTTAGTTGTACAGCAAAGTTACAGATACCAATCGTTTACGATTGACGTACACTTTAATTTGCTATGCATAAAAATTGCATAAGGGGCCATCTACATATTAAAATTCGCACCAACTTTTTTTTTCACAATAGTAACCCCTAGATTTCACTTCACATTTAAAAAATTTAGCTCATTTTAACCCCGTATACCCATTTTCAAGATATTTAAACTGAAATTATGTGAGTTATGAGCTTCCAAAATCCCCCTCCCCATATGTTAAAATATTTTTTCATACTTCATTTCATATCTCATATAATATTGATAATAAGAAGCTGATTTTATACTATTTCTACTATTAGAACTAAACGACCCAAACATAATTTAATGTTATTATGATTTTTAATAAAAATTAATATTAATTATGAATTATTAAATTAATATTTAAAAAAATATGAATAGCGACCTAGTCAAATTTCGATGGAAATAGATGCAGAAAGTAATATTACATGGCTGTGCAAAATTTCAAATTTTTACGTTCAGTAGTTTAATTTATATTAAATAAAATATGTTATTTTCACGAGTTAAGGGACCATATATAAATTTATTAAGTGACAATTTTTTGAAAATTGCATAAAATAAACGTAAATTAGATTTATTTTGTGCAAAAACACAGTAAAAGATACCGGTATTAAAAAATATCAAATTTTGAGGTAACTAAATAAGAGGATTTTACAGTTTGATGGTGATTCTATAAAGCGTCTATTGTTGCGTCCTCTACCATATTCCCACAAATAAAATATTTTCCAGCTATAGAATTAGATTCAGTAGATGTATGTCTTCCAATACAGCATCCTATTTCTGAAAAACTAACATCCTCAACTTTCCAGGCATGAATGTAACCTTTTTTAATATCGGAAACATTAGGTCTTTGGACTTCCCCATAATTTATCAAATATTCAAAAAAACATTCAAAATCACGTTTTTCTGACTAAATTTTCATCTGACTATAAATTAAAATACCGCCAAAAGTCTTAAGAATATTGCACATTGCAGACGATAGTATTAAATGAAGAAAATGAAATAACAAACATAGTGATAATATTGCGTTGGCAAAAAAGTAATCGAGTTTTTTACAGGAAATTTAAACAAATAAATTTTATATCATGAAACCATTCTTCAAGTTCGACCATGGATGAGTAATATACATGCTTGTAGTCAGAAGAGCAGCCTCTAACTCCTGCGAACATTTCAGCTGTCTAAGAAAAACATCAAGGGAAATACTGTATAACAATTTCAAAATTAGAAAGATTTTCAAAATCGTGAGCAGTCGTTTTACATTTTCCCCTTAAATCATGTGTACGGACCAAGAAAGTTATGAACTCACGGGTCATTTGGACCGCAGACTAAACATTCTAATTTCTACCCTTGATATTCTCAGTATAAAAAACTTTGACAGATGGAAACAATATTTTCCTTGAAAATAATATTTATTTCTTTTAACTGTGGCGAGCGAAATTAATGAAAGGCGAAAAGCTCGGAACCTACAAATAGCGTTTTACAATTTGCAGAAAGTCCCTTAAAAACGCGCAAAAATTAATTCGAAATATCTCCGAAAATTATCATAGAAAATTGATGAAAATTTATATTTAGGGTAATTTGAAGGTTTTCTTTCGTTTAATAAATTCAAAATACAGTGTTGCCATTGAGAAAAACGACGTTGATGCAGAATTAAATATGAAGACGGCCCCTTATGCAAATTAAATTAATAGTAAATTAAAGTATGCGTTATTTGCAAACGAATGGTATATATAACTTTGCTGTACGACGAACGACGGCGAAATAAAGAGCAAGTGGGACTTTTTTTTCCGCAGCTGTATATATGTATGCAACTCGCATATCTCAAAAACTATTGGTCGTAGAATCTTGAAACTTTATATTTAGGATTGCTGCAACATCTTGTTGCACACCTTCCCTTTTGGTACCGATCGACTGGATAGTTTATCTACAGAACCGCCCAAAAGATTCGAAATACATTACGCTCTATGGGCAGAAATTCATTAAAGCGTATTTTAGAGGTATTAGGCTACTTCAAACGACTCAGAAGTGATATCTGTTGTTAAGAGTTACGAAATGAATTTCTCCATTGAAAATAGTGTCTTTATCATTTATAGTTCTGCTAGAGGCACGCTCAAAAGATTTCCAACGCTTTACGGTCAAGGACAGTTTTAGGGACATTCATCCGTTTCAAGCACAATACCGTCAAAGGTCACAAAAACGGGTTTTTCGCGATTTTCAGCAAAACGGTAAGTTTTATCATAAAATAAGTTCAGACAAAAATTCTAGATCAGATAATTATCTATAAATAATGTCTAAATACTTTTTTTCCTAAGAATCACCGTTTTTGAGAGTTGGAAGTGTTGATATCGCCATATTATGCACACGTTTCCACGCCACATTTGAGATAGTGTACTTAGCGCGTTTTTTTTTTTTTTTTTTTGTGTGTGTGTGTGTGTGTGTGTGTGTGTGTGGTTTCCCCGATAGGCCTATTCTACGGATCTGTTGTGAATCTGTTTAATTTGAAACTATTGAATAATAAAAGATAGATCCTCTAAATAAATTACCCAGTCGATTGCAATCAAAAAAGAGATGCACAGTTAGATGTTACAATATTTCTAAATACAAAATTTCAACATTCTATAATTAAAAGTCGATGACAAATGGCGAGAATTTTGGCAAGGGCCAGTAGTAACTGACTACAGATGTAATATATTGAAGATGTCCGAAGACATTTTTTTTTATCAAATGGCAGGCCTCTGCTTTGTAAGCAGTGGCCACTACTAAGGCTGGAGAATTGGTCACTTTATTATGGGGCACCTAGTAGGTGGAACAACGTTGCCCCCCTATGAAGGAACGGACACAATGATATCCACGCCCGGTCGGGGATCGAACCCCGACCGAAGGGAGTTGAACCCGAAACCGTAGTACGGTGCTTTATCCACCATACAATCTGGTCGGCATGTCCGTAGACATTAATGGATTGAAATTCTTTTGAGTGGTCCTGTAAATAAACTCTACGATAGATTGGAACCAAAAATCGAGATGCAGAACTAGATGTCACAACAATCTTATACATGAAATTTCAACACACTACTACGAATAGGTTTTGAGATTTGGGAGTTAAATACATACACACGTACACCAAATCCGTATAATTTTTGAGAGAAGCACGTGACCGTGGGTGGTTGGATGATTACCTAAATTGGTAAGACGGTATTGTGCTTGAAACGGATGAATGTCCCTAAAACTGTCCTTGATCGTAAAGCGTTGGAAATCTTTTGAGTGTACCTGTAGCAGAACTATAAATGATAAAGACACTATTTTCAATGGAGAAATTCATTTCGTAACTCTTAACAACAGATATCACTCTTGAGTCGTTTGAAGTAGCCTAATACCTCTAAAATACGCTTTAATGAATTTCTGCCCATAGAGCGTAATGCATTTAGAATCTTTTGGGCGGTTCTGTAAATAAACTATCCAGTCGATCGGGACCAAAAGGGAAGGTGTGCAACTAGATGTTGCAACAATCCTAAATATAAAGTTTCAAGATTCTACGACCAATAGCTTTTGAGATATGCGAGTTACATACATATGTACTTACGTACGTACAGACGGCATGCAAAAACTAGTCAAAATAGACTCGCGGTCGGTCAAAATGGGTTGTATATGCATTTATATGAACGTGCATGCTAATGTACGATGAGATGCATCGCAGAAATTCTTAAATATAAATTTAGAGGTAAACAAAACGGTATTTTCGTCAATTTGACCTTTGACCCCGTGTAAATATTTTTCCAGGTGTCGGATCGATGAGGACTTTTCAGATTTCATTTATGATGGTGTTTTGAACAATCCTACCAACTTTCAGCTGGGTGTGAATTTTTGTAACTTCACACCTATTTTTTGGTCTAATTTGACTGGACTAATTTCCTTTCTTGGGTTGATTCCGACTCTCGCCAAGGTGATAATGAAACATATGCAGTTACCATGACGATTTTTTTTATTTATCTGGCAACCGCAATTTAGAATTAAAATGGCGATGTGGAACATATAAGTGCAACATTCCGTTACTTTTTTAAAATTTATTTTTGGGTAGCCAATTAATGAAGTTTTAGTAATAAAGTGTCTTCAAATTCTTTAACTGGTGCGTTTATGGCTAATTTGTTCAGTTTAGTTTTGATCTAGTTCTTTTGGGAGAGTTGAAACTTGTGCATAACTCCTAAAGACCCATGACTGCAAAGCTCGCGAAAGTGCGGCAATTTTTTAGGTTGGCTAGAGTGGGAGCGTTAAAATAGGAATCAACACTTTCTTGTACCATAAAACACATCTTTGGAATCGAAATCTATCATAAAATCGACCACGGAAAGTGTATTACAATCTTCGCCAGGCATATTCCAACTATACTTAAGCATTTTAAATACTGTTTGGAACATTTATCATAATCCAGGAGTGTGAGGTGTTAGTCTTTCTTGTTCCATAAAACACATCTTTGCAATTGAAATCTATAGTAAAATCGCCTACTAAAACTGCTTTACAACCTTCGCCAAGCATATTCCAACTATCCTCTACCATTTTCAATGCTGTTTGGAATGGGCATCATAATCCATGAGTGAGCAGTGTTTTCCTTCCCTGTTCCATAAAACACTTCTTCGGAATTGAAATCTAAATTGAAATCTACATTAAATTCGCCTACCAAAACTGTTTGAAAATTTTCGCCAGGCATAGTCAAACTATACTTCACCTTTATAAATACCATTTGGAAAGTGCATCATAATCTATGTGTGCACTGTATTGGTCTTCTTTGTTCCATAAAACCCGTCTTCGGATTTGAAATTTACATTAAAATCGCCTACTAAAACTGTTTTACAATATTCGCCAGGCATCTTTTAATTTTACTCGAAATATATTTATTATAAATTGTGGCGTTTTGGCACCAAATTTTACTATCAATTATGAAAAATTGCAAACCTTGTGCGACTTTCAACATTTTATTAACCCCTTCCCCCCTCCATAAACACATATGAAAAGATCTTAACCGTGACTGTTCATATCTACAAAAGCACCGTAACAGGTCATATCTTTCTACAACATCGCGTAGACAAAATTGAGTATACACAAATATGGGATTGAGCGAAATAGCACTCTAGTGCAAAAAATTTTTAATTTGGTCATTGGTAAAGCTGACTGTTCCAGATCATTCCACAATGCACATTTTATAAACACACAGCGCATGCGCATTAAGTGAGGGGAAAAAAAGAAAGAACAGAATATAACCAATTTTGAACACGAAAGTAGTTTTTATCTCCATGAATAATTCATTTAAGTAGTTTAGTTGCTAAGCAATGAATAGAAAATTGCGTCAAAAGGAAAAATACAAGCACTGTAAAAGAACAATTTGTTTCTTAAGAATTTCATTTGTTTATTTTTTATTATCTTGCCGATTTAAAGAAAATGGGTTTTAGTGAGGAGAATTCGAATAAAAAAGCGATCAGTAGAAAGAGGATTTGCACAAATTTAAAGATCAACCAACTTTTTATGGTTGGAACATCTGGTATTAAGACGCAGTACTCGAAGCTTGTTGGATCTCGAGACATTATTAAATATCTTGGAAGTTACGTGAATATCGCGAGGATATGTTTTTCAAATATATTTTAGTTATAGTAGTATAAGTTACGCTTCTTATTTATTTACTGCGATTACTGAAGCAATTAACATGTTACATACATTTACGCATTGGGTTAAAAAAAAGTTAAATACATAAAAAACTGTTTTTACCTAGTATATAAATATACAGGGTGTATCACAACTCTCTCCCGGGTTTGGAAGGCTTATAAAAAAAATGTATATATTACCAATACAGCAGAAAAGTTGACTTTATTGGAGAAAGAAATGTCTTACAAGTTTTATTTCACAAAAGTCCAATATATGAACCCTTCGTGACAGCGACGTAATAATGCAATTTTGTCGAGGGTAGGGGGCCGTTAGTTTGTCGAATCATCAGCTTCAGGAAACAAGGACGGATTATAGGTGGAGGGCGGAGTGGCGACTGCTCCAATTGAGAAAAAAAGAAATTTATGTAAAAGATCGTATTTTACTTCCATAAAGTGGATGTATATGTCAATATTTTAACTGCCCCCCCCCCTAAAAAATTGCATTAATCCGTTGCTGTTACGAAAGGTTCGCATATCGGACTTTTGTGAAATAAAACTTGTAACATTTCACACTCCAATAAAGTCAACTTTGTTGCTGTATTCGTAATATGTACTTTTTATAAGCCTTCCAAACCCGGGAGGGGATTGTGATACACCCTGTATATTGCACATGAATTTTGTTACAATTTATGGCTGTTGACAACATACCAGGGATGGAAGTAAGTTGCGGCAGGAATGGCAAATGACGTGAGATTAACCGAAAACAGCCGCGATGATCAACAGTTCTGGCGGAAAATTCATTTGCGAGCGTTTCAAGCGTTATTCCTCGAATGCTTCTTTCTCTCATCTGGCCCGACCAGTGACTGAGCATAAAGCGCTCTCAACTGGGAGACGGAATGTGCCTGGTGCACACCCAGGTCGCGTCCTCCGACCTATCCTTTCGGAGTTTTCCGCGGTTTTCTCCAGAAACTTTGCGTAAATACGGTCTAGGACGCCTTAGAAAGAACCTTACGGATGTTAATCGCTCCTAGCCCTATCATTGGCCATAATAGCACAAATGAGATCAAACCAAATCTTCTCATCTTTTTGGGTGGTAATAATTAGTTAACCTGTTTAAATCTACGTAGCGGCTGTTTGAGTGAACTCATTCCGCTGGAACTTGGTAAATGCGTTATATGGACCATATGGAAAAAGAAATCTGTAATAAAAACATAGTTCAGACTTCGGCTGATAGATGGCACTTTTCATACAGAAAGCCTAGATTTTATGAAAATGTGGAGCGTTTTAAAAAGGCAAGTAGTCAAGGCTGTATAATTATTTTCCCGCCATGCCTTTAGCGAATAAAAAAAAAAAAAAGATTTTTAGTTAATAAGTTGTTCCATCAGAGCTGTGGTAATTTATCAACACCACTGGGAGAATTACGTAAGCTTCTCATCAACAACTGAAAAGCTTACTGTCTTTCAGCGTATTCCTATAGCGTAATCCTACAGGAATATAATAAATACATTGCGAGTAAATAAAAACCAGTCAATCAACCAGTCTCTGTAAATAAAAACCATATACAAAATAATTGTACTTATAAATAATTAATTAACAAATATACTAAAAAAAACTTAATTAACAACGTAGGAAGAGCATAGTTATGAGTTATTATCATAAATAAAAACAATGCACAAAATAATTGAAATAATAAGTTATAGATAGCTACTACAATTAATAGTTAACTGGAAAACCGGGGAGAAGGGATGACTACATAATTCACAATATAGCAAGAGCATTGTAATAAGTGATTGATCATAAATAAATAAATAAAAAAAAAAATAATGAATTCATACACCAGAAAATCTTACACATGGGAGTGTGGGTGGTAATAAAATAATATGGATTACATAAAAAGAAATTATGTGTTTAAATGAATTAAGCATTATAATAAATAATAGTGTATTATAATTAAATTAGAAATTTATTAGATCTTTCGTTACACGTAAGATTCCCCTACGCAGTATAATCTTAACCAAAATATATGATTAGCGAATTGTTTTTTTCACAGTTTTTATTTATTTTATCATTACACACCAGTACTTCGAGTGATTTATGATACAACCTCCCGAACGTTCGATTCCCAGAAATAAATGCTCCAAACGTTTTCTGCAATCTAGCAAGCTTATTCGGAAGTACAGCTACACGAAGACCAATGAAATCGCTCTCACCCCTATCAACTTTTCTGGGCCAAGCCCTAGTGCTTGCTAGTACAGTGTTAATCTATAAAATCAACCCAACTGCAAGAGTCAGGTGTACTTGATTATCATGGTAAGATGGAGCCGGAAAACTTATACCGAACCGAACCGAAAAGGGTATTTCTTGGGGCACCTTGCGCCACGCGCTAATCCCCAGAGATGTAGTTGAAAAGATGGCGTATGGAAATACTTGAAGTTCGAGAGGCCCCATAACTTGGCCGGGGCATGAATTGGTTGCGGATCGTGAAAACCACGAACTGAGATCGTCTTTCGCGAAGCAAGAGCATAGCCTCGAGCTAGCAGTGGCGTGGAGATGGAAGAGTTGGCAAGGAGATGAAGAACAAGAGATGAATGATGAATGAAGGCCGACCCGCCTTCCCCCCACCCACGTGGGGTGGACTTCACAGCGGGTTGCTCGGCCGCGACCAAACACGTGGAAACAAGCTCAAGCAACCATTAGCATAGTTAGGATTTTTCTTCTTTTTTAATTTTTCTTGTTAGTTATTAAATATTAATTATTATTTCACACCACACTCCCATTTTTTCCATCGTAAAATGTAATTGAGAGGGAATTTGCGGATTTTATTTTTCAAGGGCACTCCGAGGCAACACGTACTTATCTGGAAGAAAAAAGCCCTATTGTTGATAGTTTAAACTAAACTTTAATATAAAATTATGGCTCCACAACGCGCCGGCGTGAGACCCGGTTGCTGCGGCGTGGGACAAGTGCCCGGTGCAAGCCTCTATTCTCCGCCTACCTTAAATGTAACCTCGCCTTTGGAATAAAAACATAATCATATATAAACTTTGGATTCTTGGGCTCTGTTGTCTAAATTGTCATTTTTCTACATTTCTTTTTTTATGTGAATAAACTGTTCTATTTTATTCAATTTAGATTGTGTATTGCTGATATGAAGTAATAAATTATGGTCGTGTACATTCAATTTGAGGGCGGAACTTTTCCCGCCCATGGCCTAAGATTAGTTGGCAAAAAACTTACTTTTACCTGATCCGTAAGCAATATGTTAATTGCAATGATCACTTGTAAGGTATTTATTTAATTTTAAGTTAGAATGCAATACGGTTTTATCTTATTTAAATTTAAAATGCTTTCAGGGCTGATGTAACTCTTATTCTGTTCCTTATTTTCTTTTATAAAATTTTCAGTCGTATATCTTTGCATAATCCTCCATTCCACACTCTTACGTATTATATCTGAGGATCACTCTGTAAATTTAGCTTCTTTTCTTATAGTTCTATCATTTTTTCCATTCTTTTTACCTTTAAAAAAATGTCGTTTATTTTTATTTTTAACATCTAAAGAAAATTATGACTGTTCTGTAGGAAGGCAAGACATCCCTTTAGAGCAGTGGTTACCAAACTGTTTTTAACCGCGAGCCCTTTTACATTTTTCAAAAATGTTCGCGAACCCCCTCTCCCATCCATCATGTTTGGTCAATAAGACAAAAAAAAAAGAGAATAATGGAAAAAAATATATCTTGGGATTTAAAAATGATTATCTTTTTATTCCGTACTGATTATTATTAGGATGACTGAGGTTGTATTTGGCTGACAAGTTATGCTATCCTTGGCTGAATATTGGTCAAAGCCAACCGCATCTTGGACATCTAATTTATTACTGGCTTTTGTCTTAATCTACAAAAGAGTTTTAAATTCAACTTCAAGCATATAAGTGGATGCAAATGGCACTAACATTTGAAGCGAAAGCTTAGAAATTATCGGATATGAGTGACGCATAGCACACCAATTTTGATTTATACCAAGAAAAATCGTTAATTCATGTTCTGAGGAGTCACTTTGCAAATTCAAAAATTCGTCCTGCCCTTCATCAGGGAGATTGGCGATATCTAAAGATGTGTGAAGTGGATTTCGCACTAGTGCCGCCTCTTTTTCATTGTGAGCTTTGGGATATATCTTTGAATTTCAGATTTAAGAGCTTCAAGGTGGTTAATAATTTCTCACCTTAAAGTAACTGCAATTTTTATTTCCGATAATTCTGCCTTAGTGCACTCGTTTTCAAAATTGGTTAACACTCCTAGATACACATTACGACGTCAGTTTTTGTAGATTTGATACAGCGCCCTAATGAGAAAAATGAATTTTACTTTACAAAGAGAAAATGGAGAAAGCGTGTCTCATGGCAGAGAAATGTGGAAATATTTTGCCATTCGTTTCCTGTAAAAACGGTCTGCGGCGACCCCCGAGAAAAGGCATAGCGACCCACTTGGGGGTCGCGACCCCCTGGTTGGGAACCACTGCTTTAGAGTAAATGAAATAAAAGTTTACTCTATCGAACATTATGCTGGAACAAATATATACTATATAGTTTCTAATGATACCTCGCCCAAAAAAATTACAAATCTTGGATGATTCCATCACGGTCAATCTGTCTGAAACTCATTTCCACATTAAAATGTAAAGAATGCGCGTGATATATATATACTTTTTACTGATATTTAGATTGATCCAATGGCTGGAAGCGTATCCCAAAAGAAAAAACTTTCCGTTTATCCGCCCCTGAACTGTTTCCTGGTGGCCCATTCCAGCAGTATCCAATTCTAGCCAGGAGTGGGGGGGTGGGCGTTGGCTAAATAATGCACAACACGTTAAGGACACACTTTAAGGATGCCACACAAAAACGCTGAAAGAAAGAAAGCTAAAGGTTTGTAAAAAGAATAGCAAAATTTAATTTGCTAGTGGGCGGCCGACGCTCTAGGGGATCGGATCCGCCTCCCGGTATTTATGAGCCACTCGGGAAAAATATAAAAAAGAAAAACAGAAAAAGCCGAAAATTTCGAAAGCGACTGTATCTCTACATCAATTTCAAAATTCTACATTTTTAGATAAGCCGAAAAATATTGGGAATGAATGTAAATGAACCTCTAACTCTAAGACAATTATAACGTCTTTACATAAAAAATATATAAAGAAATTCAGATTTAGTGATTACTAGTTTTAAAAAATAACATTTATTAGAATGCCCAATATTATCTTTTTAACTCTAAAGTTGCTATATTTACAATCAGATATATTTTTAACGCCTCTACAAGTATATTTCCTGCATTGAAAATGAAAGATACTAATTGCGATTTTAAGTATATGAATTTCAAGCTCCCCATTTTTAAAGAACGTTGAACTTATTTTTTAAATAGAATAGTATGTTTCCAATGAGTTGTCAGTGTTTATATATAAGATGTGATTTAAATACATGTTTAAAAAATAACCTATATATTTTTTTATTAATTAACTTCAATTCTTTTATTTTTTTGTTTCACTTGGCCATTTTATGCTTGCCCTTGTTTTCTATTCTTTTTCTTTAAACCACCAAATATACACCTCTGCAATTAAATTCCCGCCTTTAAAATAAGTGAGAGTATTTTTCCTCCTTTAAAATTCCTAGCAATACCTCTGCTTACAAGAATGATAAAAGGTAAATAGGGCTCGATTATGAACAATAGGGGCCCCGGGCATTGATGAATTTGGGGCCCCCTATCAATGAAATTTGTTTTATTTTTCATAAAATTTTGATATAAAAAAAAATACTTCAAGACAATATTTGGGAAAAGTCCCGATTTGTCCATGCGAAAATAAGTCCCTGAAGGTAAACTATCGGATGGCTGCTTCCTTAAATTCTGTATTTCATTTAAATTCATAAACCTCACTTTGAGGGAGGGACCAATTGGGATATTTTCCTCCTCCAGCTACGAGCCCATTGTTTCAAGTAGAATATAGTAGAGGAGATATATTCAAAAAATAAGACAAAGGTAATTTAAATAAAGGTTTAAAAAATAACATATATATTTTTTATTAATTAATTTCAATTTATTTATTTTTTGTAGTTTCATTTGGCCATTTTATGTTTGCCTTTCTTTTCTATTCCTTTTGTTTAAACCGCAAATTTTCTCCTCTGCAATTAAATTCCCGCCCTTAAAATAACTCAGAGATTTTCACCCCTTTAAAATTCCTTGCAATATCTCTGCTTACAATAATGATATAAGGTTAACTGTAGGATGGCTGATTCCTTAAATTCCGTATTTCATTTAAATTTATAATCTTGACTTTTAGGGAGGCACCAAATGGGATAATTCCCACCTCCCGCTGCGCCCCCATTCTTTCAAGTCGAAACCAACACTGTAAATTACGAAATCTGACAGGGATTTCTTTTAAATAAATAAACAGTAAAATTTCAAAAAACGTTTATTGAAAAATTGTACAGGTAGTTAGTTCGTATTTTACAAGAAATGAATTGCCTATTTACACAGAAATTTATTCTAGCAAAATTGGAGCAAATTTGACTCAATCGGGAGAATGGCTGTTTGAAGTGAAAAATTGAGTAAAAATATACTCCGTTTGATTATTATTTTACTCAATAGATTTAAGCGTGTAATAATAAAAATGAATGTTCTCCAGAAAAATCTACAGAAACCAGAGCCTTGAAAATTTGAGCATGCCTGGACCCATGACTTCGGTAAAGTGTACCTGAGGCTCGGAAATTTTAATAACTTTTCTAACTATTAATTAAAAACCGTTTTATCGCCCGCACAAAATGATTTATGCTTTTGAAATAAAGCAGAAGTTCTATTTGCAAAATCACATGCATTTGGAAAACATAAATAAGTATCGATATTATGTTGATTTTACGCCAAATTAAAAAGCATAAATAAAGAAAAGTGTACTTACGAATTATCTCGGCGGTCCGCCAAGACGAGCGATTTTTTGCCGAGATAAATGCCGGGCACATGAAATCATTAATGGTTTTGAATACGATTGGCAACTCATTTGACGAAAAAACAGTTTGGCGGGAATTACCGCCGGGATAATAGGTAAGTACCAAGAAAAGTCCAGATGTGTTTCTTAAAGTTCGTAAATTTCCAAATCCTACAAATAATATAAATGTGTATGTTTATGTGTTTGGATGTTTTTGACTGAATCGCACAAAAATGGTTGGAAAAATCTGTAATGAAGATAGCTTATGCCCTGGATTAACATACAGGCAACCTTTCAAGCATATAGCATAAATAATTCTTTTACAAAGACACTCAAAATAATGCTAATGCATTGCGCTCTATGGAAGTTTTGTAGCTACTAAACCGATTTTAAAACTTTTTTCACTGATTGGCCTATCACCTAGGAGCCTATAGGCCATATAGTCCTAGGCCTATAGGCTCCTAGGCGTATATGGAGAATTCCTCTGTGTGGAATTTTCTAAGGGATCCTAGCCCGTATTTTCGCGAGGTTTCTGAAAAAAACACGGAAAACTGCGAGCGGCTAGGTCGACAGGCGCGACCGGGGTTTGAACCTGGCACCTCCCGCCTTCCAGCTTTGAGAGCAGAACCTCTTAGACACTGGGGGGACCCTGAGTGTTATAGGCTACCTTTTATGCATATATCACAAATAGTTCTTTTACAGGGATACTCATAAGAATTACATTACGCTCTATGTGTATCTCTGTAAGTACTGAACCGATTCCAAAACTTTTTTCACTGATAGTAAGCTACACTATTCTTGAGTATTATATTCTTGAGTATTATTAAAATAAAATTTTGATGTCTCTCGGAATTTCCAATGCATTGTAATCTCGCGATATAAAGATCCATCTCTCAAGAACGATAATTTTTTTGGAGTTCCTTAAATATTCGTTGCATCGAAGTTTTACTGGATTATGTGAATGTTTCTTTTATTTTCCCCAAAAGTGTAAAGAAGTGATTAAGTTCAACATTTACTCGCATAATTTTTAGTACAGCAGACGCTCCTATAATACGGGTTCATATAAGACGGATTAGGATAAAACGCCCGGCAGGAAAATTGCGATATTTTTCTTATAACACACCGAAATAAATTAACGGTAGGATTTAAAATCGAGAGAGGTTTGTGCCAATTTTAACTCTTTCGGGGCGAATTTCCTTTTTTTAATCCTACCGCGTTACAGGGGGTCGACAATATTAGCGAATATTTTTAGTGTTTTCAGTATTACTTAATAAATTTTCTCTTTTTAGTATTATGTAGTATTTTTAGTATTAATAGTATATTTAGTATTTTTATTACTTTATTTATTTTAGCATTTACTATTATTATTATTTACATGTTTAGTAAACTACATCTTTCCTTCATTAGTCCCCCCCCCAAAAAAAAAAACACTTAAGAGCAGCACTTACCCAAATATTTTTAGTACTTTCCGAAATTATTTTCAAATTATTTTTAAAAATCAATCACATTTGGCTCCTTTTATTTCTTTCCACTAGAAAATGTAAGCAGAATGCTGTTTTTTTCAGTCAGGCGTATTAAAAATGCTAGATGTTGTATAAAGAGATTTATGGTGCAAATACATTTTTATGTTGTACTTAAAGTAAGTTTAAAAAATACACAAAAAAATTCTTCATTTATCAGCAAATCACTACAAAATTTGGTAGTAGTATAATGTTGCTCAAATGTTGTAGCAAAGATGAAAAATATTACAGACAGATTAATCTCAGAGTTTAATTAGTTAAGAAAAGTAATTCAGATATTCTAATTGATGTTATTGTCTAATAATGCTCCAAGAGCATCAATTTTTTTTCAAAGCTTGCTTTAAAAATATCAGCTGTCACAGTGACAGCTGATATTTTTAAAGCAAGCTTTACGCAGCTGCAACAAAATTTTGTGTTCAATTTTTATTTACATTCAAAAATACAAAGAAAAAATTATTTTTAAAGCATGAGATTGTCAGAGAAATTTTAAGAAAAGCAATGCAAGAAATTTTTTTTAATAAAACTACCACGAAGTTATCTCAAACATTCATAAAGGATCTCTTTACCAAGTTTCACCACAATCAAACAAAATTTAATGCGCGTGGAACCAGGACCATTCTCCAATCATCGTATCTATAAGTTTTTCAAAATTTTAAATCTCTAGAATTGTAGATTAATATTCAAAAAGGCGTAAATTAAAGAAAGAACAACATTTCGGTGACACATTTTTTTTTAAATCTGAAGGTCCATTATCGCCTTAGGGGATTCTGAGCTTATTTGTCCGAAATTTTATGTTATGTAACTAGTTAGGAAAAAGAAGAAGAAAAAAGTAATTAAACTTGAATCAGCAAGGATGTTGTTTATTTCCCATTTTGTAACAAACGCAGTTTTTTAAAAAAAGTATATATTTATTCTGTTATTTGTACAGGGTGATCAATTTAAAAGAGTACACAATAATTTTTCTTATAACGCTTAAAAATGACGGATGTAGCAACTATTATAATGCAAAAGTGTGACTGTTTGAAACTTGTTTAACCCATTGAGGGGAAACCCTTACCCGATACTGAAAAAAGGGCAGCCGTTACCATCGCTCGATTTAACTACCAGCAAGATGGCGGACGATCGAAACGTTATTCGCGTGCTACAGATCTAAAGACCCTTTTTTGACGCAGTTTCCTATTTTTAGTTTTATTTTTAATTTTTACTGATTTTTTATCTTCAGACTTGATGAAAATTGTCATGTCTTTTACCGGACATTTTCTTTGAAATTTGTACATTTGTGTTCAGCACAAAATAAGCAAAGTGATATGTTATATAAATATGGTGTCCTTTTGTCCATATAATGTAGTCTTTTCCATTAAAAAATTATTTTATTTTATTTTATTTTATTTTTTTTTTCATTTATTTATTTATTTTAAATTTATTTATTTATTTTTATAAATTTTTGTTTGCCATGCCTGTTACCAAATTTGTCATGTCTATCACTGTTATAGTAACAGACATAATATTTCAAGAATAACAATTCATGTCTAAATAATTCCACAAAAACATGAAAAGAGGTATTAATCTAGGTAGGAGATAAGGTAGGAAAAGAGGTAGGTCTGAATCCCAGTCATTATTGAGTATAAGTTATTATATATAGTGAGTAAAAAGGTACTTATATGTTCATATATATAAATATAATAAATACATTATTTTATAATGAAAACCGTTCAGTTACTATGTACATACATACATATATAATGATAATAATAAGAAATACATTTTTAACAATTATTCATTTCAGTTACCGAGAGCAAAAAATAATAACGGACCGCACAATGAATCAGGGCTGCGCCGCCCATGTGTGCGATGTGTGCGGTGCACACAGGCGCCAGATACACAGGGCCATCCCTTGTGTTAGGGAAAACTGTAACACTATTCTAAGTTTATAGGGGAAAACTGTAACACTATTCTAAGTTGATAGGGGAAAACAGTCAGCAACTTTTGTTAAATTGGAATCTTGATGGAAGTTAAAATTGGTTAAATATTTCAAATTACTTTTGATCTGATGAACCCAGTGTTTCTTCATACTTACTTACTATGCGCCAATGAAATGAAAGAGCAGCTGCTGTTGTCTCTGTCTGACTAATCTATGCATGATTATGAGAAAGGGCATGATATCAAATTTTCCTTTTCAGAACTTTCAGACAATTAACAATAAACAAATCATCAACGTATATGGATGACTTAATAAAGAACTAGTTCTGCCCAATGGCAGACTATTTTGGAGAAAAATCCTCTAGAAATGAGAATATTTAAATAAAAATTGTACTTTTTTGAATCGGCTGACTAGTTGCCACAGCTCATTCAGCTTCAATAGAAAAAATATTTTTAACCTTTAGACTAACCCTTTCAGACCCCGCGTCCACAATTGAGGACACAAAAATCACCTGCAGTATCGTACAGGATGGATGTTCTAATTTGTGCACTTAAGGCTGTTCTGCTTGAAAAATTTGCAACTTTTGAACAGATTTCTCAATTGCGCTAGAGAAGACTCGGGAAAAAAAAGAATTAGAGTCTCTTTTCAAGTTTTACTGTGAACTGTCCAGTCTTACTGTGAACTGACACAAGCAATAAACCTATAGAAGGTGCGAAACACATAGGTTCAGCATCCATATTTTCGCGATGATTCCAAAAAACTGTTTACTTCTAGGCCCATTTTTAAGTGAGTTTTTGTGCTTACGAATTTTTTATTTTCTTGGAAGTTGCAGGGGACATCCCTACCAGCAATTTTGCTCGGACCATCATCGGCTGGTTATGTGGCCGGTGGTAACCCGAGCAAAATTGCTAGCAGGGATACAGCTTGACTGTTAGTGCCAGTGCATAGTACAAGGGGTTAAGAAGCATTATTGTATTTTTCGAGTGTTTAACATAATGGGTTTTTTTTTTAAGCTGCTTTTTCCGAAAATTCAATAATAAGAATTTTTTATTTTATTTTATTTCGTTACAAATTGAATATCCTTTATCAATAGAAAAATTATTTAATCAGGTTTCAACGAGTTAATATCGTAGAGGAAGAGTAGAGTTAATAGGGTCGAAGTTGCGTAACAGATAGGTTGTGTAAGGTTTCGAAAATGAAAAAAAGAGGGGGGGGGGATCTGAAACGCTTTCATATTTTAAATACGCACCGAAGTGCTATATATTAAGAGTATCAAAATCCATCCGTCGGCCTTATTTGTGTTTCTTGCTTCATTACGCTGGAAAGTGTATCACAATCTATGTGCAGGCCCTATTTGTCTTCCTTGTTACATTACGTTAGAAAGCACATCGTAATCCATGACAGTGCCGTATTTTTCTTCCTTGTTCCATAAAACACTTCTTTGCAATCAAAATCGCTTATTAAAACTGATTTAGAATGTATCAGACATATTCTAATTAAAGTTCGCCTTTATAATAAACAGTAGGGTTTGCAATTTCTCGCCAAATACATACTGCCCAGGTATGTTCAGTTTTGGGGCTCACATTTTGGCGGCAACTTCGCAACAAATTGCCAAAAACGGCTAACGTTGGCGACTTTCAGCATTTCACTAACCTCACCGCTTCGACGGGTACGACAAAATCTGGGTCAGAAATTAATAGAATTAAAGTGGTAATAAAAGGGCACAGATATCTTAATAACAAGGGAGAATTACAAGAATATGTACACGCTTAAACCAAACGAGCGAAATTCGATCAGTCGGAGCAAAAAATGGGCCAGTTTTCAAAAGTGAGCTTCTCCTTTAGGAGCGTTTTTCGATCACAAGAGCGGAGCGGAATATAACAATTAGCGGGGAGGAGAAATTCTCGTAAAAGATAGGAAGCGAGGAAAGGATTTTAAGAAAAATGAGTACGTAAAGAGCCCTTTCACGGAAAAACCGGTCGGTTTCCAAGGAAACAGATCGCTCCGCAGTGTATCGTTATTTTTCGCTCTTTGGGTTTAAGCGTGTATATAAGTGTGGTTCTAATAAAAAAGTATATAATAAAGGTAGTGCACTGCGAATCAGGGCTCGAAATAAAATTTTAAAGCTGGCAACAAAAAATGTTGTGTGCTTTCATAAGCTGGTAGCAAAAACTATTCAAGTCACGACAAAATCTTAAATTTTCGTACTTTTGTAATAACGGTAAATGGCAGTTGCAGTTTTTTCTCTTAACTTTCACAAAATTTAATCAACAATTCTATGAGAAAAACAAACAAACAGGGGAAAAAAAGCACTTCGCTTTTCTTGTAACCATTCTACAATTTTATATGTAACCTTAAAATACATCTCAGATTGGAAAAAAACTCTGAAAATAATAGAGTTTTAAATACTCGCACATTATTTTATGTGATAGTGGACGGCCTATGACGGCAGAACATTTAGACGAGTGTGAGGCACTGACAGATTTTTCTTGTAGATTTCAGCGCTATTGGCGGGCTAGGAGTTTAATGGCCTAGCGGCCAATGTAACTGGCATTTAACAAATAAATAATAATAAATACTCGCACATAAACTTGCCGCGAGAGCTATTGAGCATCGTGGCTATTTGGGCTAGGTTCACGGTACTTGTAGTAGTCGCCGAGATTTATTTCGAGGCCGGAAACGTGTTTAGACAACTCCAACCTTTTCTCTTTTTTGGTGTGTGTGTGTAATGTTTTTTGGGGAGTAAAGTAGGCGGGCAGGTAGTAAACCCGAAGAGGCGCTTCATTTCTTTTGCACACAGGCGCTGGCCATGGTCGGCGCGGCAGCGCAACCCTTGTTTAAAAACGTCTTGGTACTTTTACCCAAGAACTATCCTCTAATGCATTATTCCCTGCGCACGCTCGTGTTATCCCTTGGTGGGTAGAAAGTCTGCCATTATACGGGTTTGCACGTACCTGGACGCCTGGACCCAGTTAGGAATCACTACTCTCAGGCATGATTTGTTCAGACATCCATATTACTTTAGTATAACACAACCTGCGCTACAGCGAGGTTTTTTCATGAGAAAGAGATGATCAGAGGAGTCTGGTTAATGGAAAAATGCAATTTTTTAATATAATAGTCTTCTCTTTTAGATTTCTGGTCAGTTAGATTTCTTTACTCATAATCATGTATTCGTTGCGTAACTTCATCTTCCTTAAATACTGAACTGTATCCACTAGCATAAAAGTAATGTCCAGTATTTTTTTTCTTTTTTCCATTTGAGAATAATTTTTTCTGTCCTATACGTATTAAAGCATACTTACTCCTTGCTATCCTTAATATGTGTAGAAGAGGAAAAATAGAACATACAGTCGAACCTCGATTTAACGAATTGATTGGGACCCACAAATCCGTTCGTTAAATCGAAGCAATTCGTTAAATCGAATATCAATTTTTGTGAAGAGTATGGTATAAAAATATCAATGCAAAATAACCTTAGATATAGATATGAAAAAAAGAATGATTATTGTTTACTTCGAGCTTAAAAATTATAACTTATAATTTAGGCGATCAACTTAATCTAAATACTTTAATGTTACTTGCTCTTAAAACTTAATACATAATACATAGATACTTATTAGCACTTTGGAAAGAAATCTTTGAAAGTGCTTTGTTTTGACTTTCCAAAGTTCTTTGTCTATATTTACTAACTTCATAAGAACAACATCATCAACCTCGTGAGACAAAAAAAAAAAATTTTAAAGCGTTCAAGCTGCAAACTGCTTCTTGGAATGTCACTTTTTAAAATTCAATTTACGTTTCTTCGTCATCTTCGCTGCTTTCAGAATCTTCATTCTTTTTCTGTTCACTATCGCAGATACTTAGCTGTACATCGCAAGATGCATATTCTGTAAACTTTCCATTACTAGAAACATCTTCACATCCAGAAATTTGATCATAGTTATCCCCGGCGTAATTGTAAATGACTGTTTCTGTATCGCTTCTTTCCTAGACACTTGCTTCGTTTGGAGAAATGAGAAAAAAAATTATTGTATTACACAATTGGATTAGTTTGTGAAAGATTCAAAATTTTGTGTGCGAAAAATTCAAAGTTTTAGTTTTATGTGCGAATTTTATTTAAGCGATTGTTGTTCGTTAAATCAAAGCTAAAAATTCGTTAAATCAGAGCATTTTAGCACCCTTTTTGTCGGGACAAGAAAAATATTCGTTAAATCGGAGAATTCGTTAAATCAAAGCACGTTAAATCGAGGTTCGACTGTACTTATTTTAAGTATGCTTTCCCTAATTTTTTAATAATTTGCACCATGTGTTATACAGTATAACACCGGTCAACACGATTTTTGGGACTGACTTCTAAATGTTAAATTTTAGTTTCTCCTACGCCCAAACTAGGGAAAATAATTTTTTTTTTTTTTTTTTTTTATGAAAGTTTGCTTTTGTAGAAATTAAAGCCAGTATATAATTAAAAATAAATTTTCAAGTTTTTGGCAAAAATCACTGATTTTTATATATAAATTTTTATAATACCACTCTAAATTATGAGCAGAAAAGTTTTTGCTGAATATAAAAGTCTTTTTTATTCAAGATTTGTGATAAACAATAACATATAAATGTAAAATAATAAGAAATTAATGTCTAAAAGTGAATATTTTTCGTATTTCTTTTATGTTCGTATGGGCAAATAATAATACAAACAAATAATAATATTACAAATAATAATACAAACAAATAATAATATTACAAATAATAATACAAACAAATAATAATATTACAAATAATAATACAAACAAATAATAATATTACAAATAATACTACAAGCAATACTACCGAGTTAGTACTAATAATAAAACAGTTTACTTTCGAGTTAATGAAAGTGCTGCTATCTTTCGTTTATGAAATAAATTAAGATATACTTATCGACGTAAATCAGACAAAAGCAAACTTTACGAACTAAAAATGAAAATTTAAGTGTTTTTCAATGTCTAGAATCAGAATTTAAGCATGAGAACAGAAACCCCCCAAAATTTTTTTGTTGTTGTTGACCGGTGTAATTCCTTTGTGAAAGAATTAACGACTGATATCATTTTAACCAATAAAATAATTCTATATGAAAACTATTCCGGTTTTCAAGTAAACTCATAATCGCTTGTGAAACGCTGAAAGATATTATGATGGTTTTAGAAGTATTTGACAACCCTCCAAACCAAAGAGAGAAAGTTTCTTGAAAATACTATTATTTTATTTCTTATAAAACATCATTTGAATTATTTCACTAAAAACATTTGTAAGTTTTTCCTCATTTAGCATTTGTTAATTGAGCAAAATTTTTCTTTCTTGCATTCAAACGTCTTTTCCAGCTGTAACGTGAAATATGCAATAGAACCTCTTAAAAGTTCCTCGTCCAAGACACCCGTACCGAGTAAGTAGATGCTCCTCGTGTAGACTTCCAAAAGCACGAGAAAACACTGTAAAGTAATTTATTCCTACGCGTTCATTTAATCCCACATTTTTAAGTGCATCTCAGTTTTAAAAAACTCTTGTTTTTAGGGCTAGAATATTCTGACGCCCCTCCTTCGTGTACGCCTTCGCTTTTTGATGCACAAAGGGATTAATGATCATTTTACATTTTTGAATGTGTGCGAGTTGAATAACATAAAATATGCTGAATTCGCGAAATGTCTTTAAGCGCGATAATGTAAAAGGTAGTGTATGCAGCATTATTTAAATGCAGGGGGGTACCGGTATAGAAAAATCCAGCTTCTTTCGAATTTTGACTGATTATCAAGATGGGTAATCTTTTAAATTTCAAAATTTTATGTGTTCTATGATATGATATGCGTTCCTAAAGGTATAATCTGCGATTAAAAAAAATAATAAACGTATATTATGATTTAATTGTGGATTTCTACATTTTGCTGACAAGAAAATTTTCAGAATTCTTGAGAATTTGAATGAAGTTTTATTGAAAGGGATACATTATTGACTTAGAAAAACTGCTAAAGAATTAAAGTAAAAAGAAAATATTTATATACTTAAAAATATAATTAACGGAAACAACTACTCGAATGGTGTTTTGCTCAAGAGGTATTCGTTGTACAAGTGTATTATTTCTGGATTTACAATGAAAGCAATGATCTATTTGTTTAACTTTTATTCGTTAACACATTCCGCTGAATGATATGATATGATATGATATGCGTTTCTAAAGGTATAATCTGCGATAAATAATAATAATAATAATAATAATAATAAACGTATATTATGATTTGATTGTTGATTTCTACATTTGCTGACAAGAAAATTTTCAAAATTCTTGAGAATTTGAATGAAGTTTTATTGGAAGGGATATATTTTTGACTTACAAAAGCTACTATTAAGAGAATTAAAGTAAAAAAAAAAGTTTATATACTTAGAAAATATAATTAACGGAAACAACTACTCGAATGGCGTTTTGCTCAAGAGGCATTCGTTGTACGAGTGTATTATTTCTAGATTTACAATGAAAGCAACGACTTATTTGTTTAACTTTTATTCCTTAACACGTTCCGCGGAATGAAGGTATGATTTGTTTCACATTTAGGATAAATGCTTTATTTTTTAAATTTGTTATTGTTTTCATTGTACTAGTACTTGAAAAAAAAACATAAAATTATCATATTTACATAAATTTACATCATTAGCGTTAAACCCGTAATGCGATATGTAAGTTGTTTAGTTATGTTTCAGTTATACATCTTTCATTTATACGTCGTTCTAGATTAGTCCACTGAAAGACATATAAACGGTGCTTTACAGTACAAAAATTGCTCCAAAAAATTGAGCTCTAGCAAAATTCGATGAAAAAAAGAAGAATAAACCCCCCGACAAACAAATAAACCAGATCATTCTCTTTCAGAACATCTCTGATGATATTCTTCATCTTACAAATTTTAAAGAGAAAATAAAATCGGGAATAAAATGTTATTCATCATCTTCTCCCTAAATCGGAATACGACTCTGCAAAAGCCTCCCACTTTCCTCGGCACACCTTCTTCTTTCCCAATGTTGCCATTCTCTTTTTGATTTCTTTTTAAATCGCGAGCAGGCAATCCATCATCCGTTCGATGACGTAACATGTTATGAAGAAGCTGACAGAAAGAGTTTGGCCTGTTTGAATAGGTCGTTACACACAAAATATGATATTGTAGTTTTCCCTGGAAGATTTTTTTCTTCTCTCCACCGGATAAGAAAGAGAAAAAGAAAGAGTCGTTTTATCTAGTTTTATCCTCTGCTTCGCGCAACATTTTTACTGACATTGAGGGATGTAAATGTTGGGAAATATAAAACTATGAAACTTTCGAACTCTTTCCCTGACCCAGTTTCTCCTGCACGCGTCGATGTCAGCACATGTAGATGTATGGATCTGCATGTGATAATTACCCAAACGAGGGCCCCTTACTTAACACGTGCTATGGGGCACCTGGCAACCGTGGGGGCAAGAACGTATGCATGCTGTACTTTCAAGTCACTCTCTTCCATGCGCTGCTGCTAAGCGGTCGACATCCTGACCAGCCAAAATTCAATCTTTGTAAACATGATATACCTCTTAAATGTATATTGTATAACCTAGACGGAAAATAAATATATTGTACTCATTCAAGAGCACGAAACTAAAATATATACAATTAATAATGTCGTGTATTCCAGTTTTCGTCCAGCTATTTTTATTTAGCGGATGAAGAGGAGTTTCAACGGACTTACGCCTTTGAAGGAGGTAAGTGATACCTCTTTTACCTCCTCGCTTATTTAATAGATTATGAGACTGAGTAGTCTCAGTGCCTTGAAAGAATATTAAAATTTCTGAGGACATTGTGAAACAAAAAAAAATTAATATGGCTTCATTTAAAGAAAGCCAAGTGGTTGAGAAATTAAACCAACATAATTATTCAAACTGGAAATTCAAATTGGAGATGCTGTTGATAAAAGAAGATCTTAATGATCTCTTAACAGATGATCCGCCAACGCCAATGACCGATACATGGCGAAAGAAAGATAACAAGGCTAGAGCCTTAATCAATTTATTCATTGAAGATTCCCAAATAGTACATGTGAAAAATCTCACAACGCAAAGGCTACATGGGAAGCTCTAAGGACCATACACGAAAGGTGTAACCTCTCTAGCAAGCTGTATCTATTGAGAAAATTATATAGCCACGAAAAAACTTGACGAGAGAGGAAATATGCTAGAGCATACGACTAAAATACTCGAACTGGTTGAGAAGTTAAAGGCCATAGGGGAAAAGATCAGTGACTCTCACATATCGGCGTTGTTTTTATGTTCCCTGCCGGAGAGCTATGACACGCTGATAACGGCACTAGAAGCGAGACCTGAAGAGGAATTAAATCCGGAGTTTATTAGAAGCAAGCTAATAGATGAATACAACAGACGTATTGAGAATAGCCGACCGTCTGAAAATTTTACTAAAGCATTTCAAACAAACAAAAAACACAACAACAATTATAGACGAGAAACTAAATATTGTTCACACTGTAAAATGAAAAATCACACAAAATTAGAATGCTGGCACCTTAAGAAATTACAGAACAATAACACAAGATACAAAAATCAAAATTTCACATCCAAACAAGCTAATTCATCACTATGCATTGAATCAAACGATAGACACAGATTTGAGGGAAGAGTCGAACCGAATTATACAGATAGAGCTAGTGACACCGCATCTAAATTTAAAAATTTAGCACTATTAGCTGGAAGTCCAGGTAAAAAGTGGATAATAGACTCTGGCAGTTCATCACACATTTCAAATAATAAAAATTTATTCACTAGAATAAATGACACCAATATAAGCGATGTTGTAATTGCTAACGGAAAATCGTTGACCTCCTACGGGTCGGGAGACATAGAATTCAAGGCAAAAACATCGAGAGGAGAGATTAATAAAATTACACTGCGTAATGTTCTATTTGTACCCGAAATCGAAGCAAATTTACTGTCTGTAAAAAGGGCAACTGAGAACGGTTGTACGGTGGTATTTGACAAAAACAAGTGTGAAATTATACATGGGGATAAAACTTATATTGAAGGTTATGTAAATAATAATTTGTATGAGTGTAATATAAACAATGCCGCATACCACACCGCAAACTTAGTTAACGTATGTAAAATAAAAATTGTAGATATATAAATGGCATAAAAGATTGGGTCATAGAAATGTCAATCATATAAAAGAATTAGTGAATAAAGATTTGGCTATAGGGATTGAAATAGATGAATGTAAACATGATAATGTATGTGAAACCTGTATTATGTCGAAACTTTCTGATAGTCCATATCCAAAAATTGCGAGTTTCAGAGCCACAAAGGCGATAGAATTGGTACACACTGACCTCTGTGGACCAATGCAAACCCCAACAATTGGTGGGAAATACTATTTTTTGACCTTCGTAGATGACTTTAGCCGGTTTACTGTAATATATCTATTAAAAAATAAACATGAAGTTTTCTCTAAATTTAAGGAGTATGTGGCAATGACCGCAAATAAGTTTGGAAGAAAAGTGCAGGCAATCCGTTCCGATAACGGAGGGGAGTACATAGGGAAAGAATTTGATGAATATATGAAGAGAGAGGGAATAGATCACCAACTGACATCCGTTCGCGAACGCGTTCGACCACAGAACGGGTTGCGGAACGCAAAATCGCACCTTGATGGAGATGTGTCGGTGTCTCCTTAAGGAGGGTGATTTACCTAACTCCTTTTGGGGGGAAGCCATTAACACTGCGACGTATTTGCAAAATAGGCTCCCTACACAATCCTGTGATTCCACTCCCTATGAGAAATGGACTGGTCGTAAACCAGATCTATCAAATATTAAAACGTTCGGTTGTCGCGCATTTGCATATATTCAAAAATTACATAGAGGAAAACTTGACAACACCGCTACAGAAGGGATATTCGTAGTTATGATAATAGGAGTAAGGGATATAGAATTTGTACCAACGGTAGAAATGTAATTATAAGTAGAACAGTCAAATTCCTAGAAGACAGAAATCAGGAAATAATTAAAAATGATGAATCACATAACGGGGAAGGAAAATCAAACAGCGGTAATCCTCAACCTATACAGCAATTGATCGGTGTTGAATTGAGATAGCGCCGGCGACAATGTACAAAATCCAAATAATATTCCTGCTAACTCAAATGGTACACAAAATTATCCTCGCAGATCAGAGAGGAGTAATAAAGGCGTTCCTCCTGATAGATTTGCATATGTAATAAATAATACCAGGATAGTAGAACCTAAAAGTTGGGATGAAATTCAAAAAATGGAAAACCCGTGGAGAAGGAAAAATGGGTAAACGCAATACAAGACGAAATAAATTCACTTCATGATAATAACACATGGGATTTAGTTGTAGCCCCCCCTAGAACAAAAGTTATTGGATGCAAATGGGCTTTTAAATTAAAATATAATAGTCAAGGCTCAGTAGAAAAATACAAAGCAAGGCTTGTTGCCAAAGGTTTCTCCCAAAAATACGGAGTAGACTATGACGAGACCTTTGCACCTGTTGCGTCTCATACAACGATAAGGAGTTTTTTGGCAATGGCTGTATATAAAAATTTAAGTCTTAGACCATGTCGATAAAACGCATTTTACACGGAGAATTAGAGGAAGAAGTGTATATGCATCAGCCCGAAGGGCATGTAATCCCCGGAGAGGAACACAAAGTTTGTAAACTTAAAAAGGCAATATATGGGCTGGAAACAAGCTGCTAGAGCTTGGAACTTAAAAATCCACCAATCTCTAACCAAATTCGGCTTTCAACAGAGCTCGGTTGACAAATGCATGTATAAACAAACAGTAAATAACAAAACGACATATGTTATTGTTTATGTAGATGATCTACTAATCGCAGGAGAAGATCAAAACATTGACAAACTCATAAATAAATTAAAGAGCGAATACCCTGTAACTGATTTAGGCGAAGCCAAATACTACTTAGGCATAAACATAAATCGACCAAATAAAAACACAATGACACTTGATCAAACTAACAAGATTCAAGAACTAATAACTAAATTCAGTTTAGAAAACTCAAAACCAACAGAAACACCCCAGGACATGGACCATCATTAAACACTAGATGACGAAAATCTCTTGCCAAACAACACTAAATACAGACAGGCTGTAGGTGCACTACTATATATTTCCACCATATCTAGACCAGATATAAGTGCCGCTGTGAACATCTTAAGCCGAAGAAATCAAAATCCCAGAGCGAAAGATTGGGAAGCCGTCAAAAGAACCATAAGATACCTCAAGACAACAATTGACCTTAAACTGACTTTTACAAATTTTGAGGAACCTGTCCTAAAAGTTTACGCAGATGCAGATTGGGCCAACGATCCAGCAGATCGAAAATCCATCTCTGGAAATCTATTTATGCTAGGAAATAATCCTATTTACTGGGTTTCCAAGAAACAGCTGTGCGTGACATTGTCATCAGCTGAGGCGGAATACGTCTCTGCTGCCAGTGCTGCACAAGAAATTGCGTGGCTAATAAATCTACTAAAGGAACTGGACATGCCGCAAGACTATCCAGTGGACCGTGTGTTGAGACAACCAATCGTGCATTAAATTGGCCAAATCAGACAGACATCATCACAAAACAAAACATATAGACCTGAGATACCATCTTCTCAAGCATTTGGTAGAAGACAAGGTGATAACTTTTCAATACGTCCCCACTGACTCAATGACTGCAGACATCCTGACAAAAGCTCTTCCACGAAGGAGCTTTATAGGACATAGAACTGTCATTTTGAACGATAATTGAACGTTTCAAGTTTTAGGCAGGAGTGTTGGGAAATATAAAACTATGAAACTTTCGAACTCTTTCCCTGACCCAGTTTCTCCTGCACGCGTCGATGTCAGCACATGTAGATGTATGGATCTGCATGTGATAATTACCCAAACGAGGGCCCCTTACTTAACACGTGCTATGGGGCACCTGGCAACCGTGGGGGCAAGAACGTATGCATGCTGTACTTTCAAGTCACTCTCTTCCATGCGCTGCTGCTAAGCGGTCGACATCCCGCCCCAGCCAAATTTAATCTTTGTAAACATGATATTCCTCTTAAATGTATATTGTATAACCTAGACGGAAAATAAATATATTGTACTCATTCAAGAGCACGAAACTAAAATATATACAATTAATAATGTCGTGTATTCCAGTTTTCGTTCCAGCTAATTTAGCGGGATGAAGGAGGAGTTCAACGGACTTACGCCTTTGAAGGAGGTAAGTGATACCTCTTTTACCTCCTCGCTTATTTAATAGTAAAACTGTTGGACTGCAGGGAAGAAAGGACATGATGTGAAACAGAAGCCCCCACCCCCCACACACACACTAAAATAAATATATAAGACATATATAAATGAAATGAAAGTTCATTTCGTTTATAACCAGCTTAAGAAGCACCAGCTGGTAATAATTGTAAAACCAGTTTTAAGGGAATGCAAGGCAAAAACTTCTTAAAGGAGAAATCATTATTATTAATTTAATTATTGGAAAAAATAATAACCTCAGTATAGATTTGCAGTAGAGATTATTTTTTGACATCATTAAAATAGTTTACAGGTGAGTGCAAACAATGGAAGCGATTTTTAGAAATCAAATTTTCGAAACTACTTCACTTATTACAATAAGCGATACACGAATGTAAAGAGAAATACACTAAGTTCCCCCCCCCCCAACACTAGTGACAGTAATGTATTCAAGATTACTGTGATTAAATTCCAAGCATGGCGTCAATGACAGATAATAGTTTTTGCGCATTAGAGTACGCACGTGTTTTCAAAGTTATTTCGGTGCGAGGTGCATTTAGAAACAGCTAAGGAAAAGAAGCTCCAGCCATTAAGTGCATTCTGCGATGTTATCAGTTTAAGGAAACCGGTTTACCTCTAATCACGCGGCCTCCAAGATACCCCAGGCCTAACACCATGTGACTTCTTTTTGTGGGGTTACGTCAAAGACATTGTCTTAGTACAAATTACCAGAATTTAAAGAACGAATTTGTGCACCATTGCGAACACTTGAGAGAGGGATGCTACAAAATGTATGAGACGAACCGGATTACAGCTTGGACGTATGCAGTGTAACGAGAGTGTCACACATCGAGCATTTGTAATTGTAAAATAACTTCTTTTATTTCTATTCATGTATGAGTATTGTAATCTGTGCAATAGTTTTTAAAATATGATTTTAAAATATATATATACATAAATTTTGTCATTGGCAAATTAAACACGGACTTGGATATAGGACGATCATCAAGGTATTCCAAAATAGCTAAATGAAATTCGTGTGTAAGATGCCGCTGTGAGTTGTAATCATTTAGTTTTTGTTGTGTGCTTGCCTGCGTTATTATTAGATTACATATTGATTCGTCACTATGTGGGGGCCTCGCCATGACAGAGTGGTTATGTCACTGGAAATGGTAGACGTGCGAAGTGCGAAGATCCCCGGTTCGGGTCAGATCGCGCGTCCGTCGACCTAACCGTTCGGAGTTTTCCGTGGTTTTCTCCGAAGCTTAGTGTAAATACGCGCCGGGTTAGGACCCCTTAAAAAAAACCCCCAAGGAGGGCACCTCACCTATAGGCCTAGATCCCTCGTGGAGATGATTGGCCTTAATCCCACAAGTCGTCACTATGTGTCGCAAGAGGGCTCTCATATATCTAATTGCTAGTCGACGATCCTCCTGTATTCAAGTCCATGATATTAAAACAGACAAGTTATGAAAGTTAAGCCTATAATTTCAGTTGATGTTGAAATTCAGTGTGTTCGAACGTTAAATTAAAATTAAGCTAAAAAATGGATGTAATACTACTTCATGTTTGACAATTTCACGTGATTCTACATAATTGGAATTGCTTTGTTGCAAACGAATGAATGATTTTATGCCAAATCTGGCAACCATTATGTTGTATTTTTTCAGTTTTTTATTAATATCTTCTAAAATAATTCAATTTTCGAAATTTAGGTCAGCTTATCAGGTTCCTCGGAGTTTTCCGCATTCCGGGAACATGCTTCCCGAAATTCAAATCCTCACGGTTTACGAGAAGATAGGTCAACAAGCTCTGACAGCGGCTTTACTTTTTTTTTAGAATAGAGAGAAACCTTAAACCAGAAACTTAGATATAAAATATTTGCAGCGATAGCGATCTTTTTCACATAAGCAAACGATACAAGGTGCATCCGAAATGTCGAATGGTCCCATAACCAGGCTATTTAGGATACTGAGCTCACGCACACTCACTGAAAGACAAGGTAACGTATCTAATGCCCCTAGCACTCAAACGAAGACAGTCAAACGAAAGTGCGAGCTATGATTAACTTGACGCAGTCAGTATTAAAAGGCTTGTCATTGCAAAATGAAGCGATGCCTGAATATCGAGTTTTGCTTCAAATTAGACGATAGGGCGTCGGAGACAAATGAAACGGTAATTAAAGTGTGTGCGGAGCGGGTGCGTAAATTGGGGCTTTTGAGTGCTGCAAACGCTTTAGAACTGTTCATGCTGTCCAATGGCGACTATTTGCTACTGTAATCACAAATAGGCAACTATGGCGACTATTTTCACGTAAAAACAGCTAAAAAGCAACTATTTTGAGTGAAATGGCAACTATTTTCCTTGTAGTATTAATGCAATTTCTGTTTCTACTACGAACATTGAAGTTTGCTACGAACATTGAAGTTTGTGCATACGTGCCATCAACCACCCCACCACTCTCTCCCCCAAAGAAAAAAAAAAGCTTTAAGCATAGCGTAGTATCGTTCGCATGCCGACATTAAAGAAAATCCTCATCACTTCAATATAACAACCTGCACAACAGCGAGGTTTTTCCACGATAAGTTATCATTCAGGAATTAACGATTGACTGACTGACTGAAATATGACTTAGTGGAGTTCCTGCTTGAATCAAGCTAACCTCCGGAGTGAAATGCAAGGTCTGAACATTGTGTTGTATGTGGTTAACTGCGGCGAAGCCGCGAGGTTTCTGCCAGACAGTACATGCCTGGAACAGTAGCTGAAGTGGTGTGGCTGAGAAGTCGACCCGTCCTCCCCCCATGCTAAGCATGGTCTTCACAGAATGGGTTACTCGACGTTGCGTGTTGGGTGAGAAAGGCTAGACAGAAAAGGCGTGGAGAACAGCCTCGGGCCTCTTGCGACAGGCAGCGTCCGAGGGCTCGTAGTCCGGGAGCTCAGCGATGATATCGTTGGGGACGTCCCGCAGGTTCTTGTAACACTTTCTGGCGAGTTTGAGAATGTGCAGTCTGAGGGGCTTCATCCGCAGGTCCTTCAGCAAGATGTCGTTTGCTAAGCTCGGGTGATCGTAACGGATCACTCGTAGCAGATTGTTCTAGTTGGCACAGAGCGAGTTTTATGCGTCTTGGCAGCATGCGCCCAGACGGCTCCAGCGTACGTTGCTATGGGACGGATGAGTGCCTGTGTAAAGCACTTTGTTCCGGTATGAAGCACTGTTCCGTAGTCTTCCTAGTGAAATGAGAGGGTTGACACCGCTGAAGGCACCGGTCATCTTGCCTCTGAGTTTGGAAACAGGAGTCTTCCATGTGGGGTTATTTGTCAATTTCGACTCTCAAGTAGAGAGCCACTGTTGGCACAATCGATTACATTGTTGCCGATGTGGATTCTTGACGGCGGGAGTTTCCTCCCGATAGAAATGGCCTTGCATTTAGAAGAATTAAAGTTTAATCTTCCAGTCTTTCATCCACCGGACAATCTTGTCCGTGTGGTTCTGGAGATGCTGGTTCACTATCTTGGCACGGGCTATAATTGCCGTGCCATCGGCGTACAAAGCTAGCTCAAGTAAAAGGGTGACGACGGATGTCGTTCACGAAAACGTTGTACAAGGTCGGAACCAGTTTCGAACCTTGAGGGACTCCACTGGTTATAGGGTGGGAGGAGGAGATGCCTGAGGTCCTTGAGGTGTAGCGCGAAGTTGTAGGGAGTTAGCGAGAATTGAATGAGGCGTCTGGCACACCCATACGGTAAAGTTTGTAGATAAGTACAGTGTGCCAGACTTTGTCGAATGCCTTAGAGACGTCGAGTAAGAGGATTGCAACACTCTCATGCCTTTGCTTGCCCCTCGACCACACGGAGAAGTTGATGCGTCGTGGAATGTGTACTACGAAAGCCGAATTGTTCGGGTAGCATCAGCCGGTTGGAGTCCATGAAGTGTGCCAGCCTGTGAAAAGAATGACTCGTTCAACGACTTTCCCCAGGCAGCTGAGCAGGCTGATGGGGCGGTAGGCATTTTGGAAGAGTGAGATCCTGCCCCCCCCCCTTTCGGGGAAGGGGCACACAGTGGCCTTTTTCCATTCTTGAGGGAAATATCTGCACCCCAGGATGGCGTTCGTAAGGTTGGTTAGTCGAATTATTTAGTTAGCAGGAACGTTGAAGAGCATCAGGTTGCTGATTTGGTCGAGTCCAGGAATTAACGATTACGAATAAAGGCAGTTTTAACCCATTTATGCCTAGTGTCCCTTTTTTGGGACGGCATTTTCGCTATTATTCGAAAACGTTATTTATTTTTCCTAGCCTTTATTCATGAGTATTGAGTCTCAACTCTACAAAATATTTTAACATGACCAAATAGGATGTTGATATTTCGTTTTTATGCATAATGATTTTAAAAGAAATCATCCCTTGTTCAAGAAGTTGACATCAGAAATTTATCTATTATTTCTGTTATCAGTAAAAATCGAAGAAAGTCGCAAAAACATCCAGGCACAAATGGGTTAATATAATAGTTGTCTCGAACCGAACCGAACCGAACCGAAAGAGGGGGGAGGGGGTTCGTGGAGTACCTGCATCACATGCTTACCTCCAGCGTGGAAGTTTGACGTGTGTTTTGATAATCTTGTATTAGAAAATACCCCAAAAGATGACAGGGGCGTAAAATCGAATTCGGTTCGAAAAAGTCGGGCCGAGAGAATGAGTATATAAAGTGAAGAGAGAGGGGCGTGCCGATAACAGCAAGTAGAGGACGTAGAGAGGAATTGGAGACCGACCCGCTTTTCCCCCCGCCCACGAGGGGCGGTCTTCCACAGCGGGTTGCTTGGCAGAGTGAAAATAAAGCCAAAAGAGGCAGAGTGAAAACCGAGAAATGGTGACGAAATCGTTACCAAAAAAAAAAAAAGAGAAAAAAAAGGTCCATTCAATAATAGGAATGGTTGGCCAGAAGAGACGATCTTCCGGAACGAAACCAGCAAAGCGGGGGTCCAGCGGCACGGGAGAGAGGTGAAACCCTATGGAAACGCTTTGCTTTATCTACTCGGTGTGACGTCACAAGTAAACGCCGCGGCTTTCTTCTCTAGGGGGCGTTGACTGAGGCAGGTGCCCAATGGGTGCCACATCCGTAAACAGAGAATCCGCCGTCCGCTGATGTGCCCTGCTACGGCATTGCGCCCTCAGTCTGTAGCTCTTCTTTAACCCTTTAACGCGCAGTGTGTCCGCTCCGGGAACGCCAAATTCTGGCGTTTTGACTGTTGCCAGTCACGAAGAATAGATTTGATTTCTATAAAAATAGTTGCGGGTGACATTGCTCCACGAGAATCCTTTACTTTTGAGCACGTCATTTCCCGTAAAAAAAATGGTCACGATTATTTTGAACAGCACTGACGTCTGCCGAAAGATGGAAGAACGCGAGAACAGCTGGATAGATTGCCCAATGCTGAAAAAAGGGCAGCCGTTGCCATCGCTCGACTTAACTACCAGCAAGATGGTGGATGATCGAAACTTTCATCGTGTGCCACAGATCTAGAGACCCTTTTTTGACGACAGCTGGCTGTGCGCGAGCACAGCCAGCTGTCGTCATGGCCACTGTCGAATGGGTAACGGTTGCTACGTACACGGACATAGGCAGATGTTATCATTAGACTTGGGGTAGCGTCAATGATTATGGAGAGGGCTTCGAGGCTGATCAGCGAGAGGTTCGTGACTCGGTGATGTGGTATTGACCGCTTGATATAAATGGCCAGTCCACCCGCAATACGGTAGATAGGGTTTGGGCGCTCCAGACGATGGAGGACATAGTTGGGAATATTGTAGGTGATGTTAGGCCGGAAACAAGTTTCTTGAATAAGAGCGACGTCGATATCAGACCTAACGAGGTAATCCCGGAATTCGGGAGTTTGCCGTGGACGCTCTGCGCGTTCCACGACATGATTTGCAACTTATTCTTCACTGTCATGTTGTTGGTCGAAGAGTCTTGTGAAAGAATCAAATAAGACATAGGCTTGATCTATTGGTTCCTTTATGCGTTTGGCGTTAGCAGCGAAATCCTTTAAGAATTTAGTCATCTGGCTAACGTCGATAAGTTGAGAGACTTCGCGCAATGAACTGAACTGAAGTACGGTGTTAATGGAGCGCCTTAGCAGAATTGCTTTATCTCCAGTGTATAGTATTGTATCCTGTGGTACTTAATCTCTAGGTAGGGGGGGGGCATGGGCCCGGATCAGATCAGATCTGAAGGGACGTGCAGATGAAAGGAAGGCACATTGGCGGGGCGGAAAAACACAAAGAGGACGGCCTTTGGCCTTTTCCTGTTGTGGGGCTCAGAAGGGTCGTAGTCCGGGTATTCGGCTACGATCTCGTTAGGTAGCTGGTTTAGGGTGCTGCAGTCACGTACAGCCAGTCTGTATATGTGTTGACGTATGGTCCGAATGTTCAAGTCTCTACGAATAGCCTCGTTCTTTAAGAAGTGGTGTCCGTTATGGATAGCTCGTAAGATGGCATTCTGCTTGCTTTCGAGCTAATCAATGGATGTTCTTGCAGCATACGCCCAAACCGGGGGCAGCGTACGTAGCCGTTGGTTTAATGAAAGTTTTGTATAGGAGAGCCTTGTTCGGAGGGGGGAAAGGTTCCCGTTTTTGATAAGGGGGGAAGTTATGCCAGAGCCATCTTGGTTCTAGCACTGCGGATGTGAGGTTTCCAGCACAAGTTCTTGTCGATGGTAACACCCAGGTACTTGACCGAACCGAAAAGGGTGTTTCATGGGGCACCTGCGCCACGCGCTTATCCCCAGAGATGTAGTTGTAAGAGATGTTGAATTAAAAATTTTGAACTAGAAATAGGCCCGATAAACATGGCCAGGGCGTAAATCGAGTATCGGTTCGTAAGGGCGCGGAAACACGCCAGCTACTTGGCCTTGCCCTGAGCGAATACGATTAAAGGAGTACCTCGCGTATAGACGCATTACCTCCAGTAGACCGAGGTAGCATTAAAGCTATAAACCTCAGGAGAAGTGTGGTGAAAAAAGAGGGCAACGCGGCGAAGCCGCGTTGCAGGGGTATTGGAATGGCCCCGATGTCCGGCCCCAAGGGGCAGTTGGCTTGTAAGGAAGATCGACCTGCCCTCCCACCTAAGAAGGGCTTCCCAGGGCAGGTTGCTCGATCTGCGACCAGATGTTGAAGAAAAATACGGCGATCCATGATGGAAGTTGGAGAAGCGACCATGATGCGAAAAAAATGAAAAGAAGCGATGCGAAAAAATGAAAAGAAGCGATGCGAAAAAAATGAAAAGAAGAAAGGTCCAGTTCAATAACTGGAGAGACTGAAGCGATGGACGTACATCACATACGTACATCATAAAGCTACGAACAGCTTCCGTCCAGGAGTCTGGCTGCGACGTCTAGCGTCATTAGCTGCAGCTCATCTTTAACAGGTCCTCACTGTACATCCGACGGCCCGCAACACCGTAGGTCGACGGCCACTCGCAAGCCACAGTCCGCAACCAGGTAGTTCCTCTTGAGGAGGTAGGGTCGATCAGCTTCGGTTTGTCCATGGGCCAGTTCGCGACGATGTCACGAACAATTCGATGTTATGTGGCGAAGAATTCGGCTGAGTAGTGTTGATGAGCACGTGGTTCGTCGGGATGAGAGTTGAAGAACGCTGATGTTTATCAGCGCAGAGGAACGGCAGACGAAGGCTTCATCACATCAGGCAGGAAACGTCTTGGGCATACTCAAAAATGGCCGGTAGCTCACAATCAGGAACCCACGATCAGCGAAGAAGAACATCCGAGCATCAAGGGGCGCAGGAACCAACATCCAGAAGAACCAGGGCGCATAACAGTAAAAGGATGTTAGAGTTTGAAACAGGACGTTCAGTTAGGCTGGGGGACCGCTTCCACCAGTAAATCAAGGCACGGACTTGGTACTTGGTTTGCCACGGGCAGAGCCCACCCAAACTCCCCCTGAGCCGACCGCCTCACGTACCCTTCAAATACCGGCTTCCGCGGTATTCCCCTGACGAGCGAAGCTCAGTGATCTCCGGCTGACACTCGGGCTACTTGGCCGGCGGATAAGCAGCTTTAATATAATAGTCTTCTCTTTTAGATTTCTGGTTAATTAGATTTCTTTATTCATATTGATTGATTATTCGTTGCAAAACTTGAACCTTTCTTGAATGCTGAAATGTATACACTAGCTTAAAAGTAATTTCCAATGTTTTTTTTTTTTTTCTATTTTCTTGAGAAGAATTTTTTCTGTTCTAAATGTATTAACCCTTTCGCACCCAAGCTTTGATTTGGAATGCTCGCTCAAAACCCCGGAAACGTCCGAGAAATCTTTTTGTATGCTTTCCCCTAACAAACACGTTTCTTTTGTACCTGTGTAGAGCCTAACTTATATTACTAAAACTATTTATTTATTACTAAAACTTCATTAATTGGCAACCTAAAAATAAATTTAAAAGAAAGTAACGGACTGTCACACTTATATGTTCCAAATCGCCCTTTTAATTCTAAATTGCGGTTGCCACATAAATACAAAAAATCGTCATTGTAACTGCATATGTTTAATTATCACCTTGGCGAGAGTCGGAATCAACCCAAGAAAGGAAATTTTAAAACGAAAAGGATTAAAAATTTGCAATGTAACTAAAATTTTTTACAAGTTATTTATACTAAAGTTTACCGTAAATCATATTTTACGGTAAGAATGGACTCCCTCCACCCCATCCCCCAAAGCTGAACCCCTTCCATATGAAAGCTATAGCTACGTCCGAGGAAGATCCCCAAAAATATCTGTTAGACAGAAATTCTAACAGAGCATGCATGAAACAGCGAGGGCGTGAACAAAGGAGGGGCATCAAAACATTCCTGTTCCTCAAACTTCCACAAAGTTTTTATATTTCCGATAAACTTTCAAATTGGAAGGAGAAAATTTTATTAAAGAAAGAGAATGCAAGAAATAAAAAAGGTACAACATTCTGCGAAACGTTAATATGGAGAATCAGAGATCTCGTGTTTTATAATATTGACACATAAACTTTCTTTCCAAAGATACCAACACTATCTCTAAGGCAGGTATTTCAACGCATCATGCATGAAACAGCGAGGGCGTAAAAGGAGGAGCAGCATCAAAATATTCTTCTTCCTCAACATAAATGTTTTTATAATTCAGATAAATTCTTGAAGTGGAAAGAGAATATGTCGTTAGAATGTAAGAAAGAAAAACTGAGTTAAAAATGCGTAAATTTTTTTTCTGTTTAATTAATCCTTTTGTAATTCTTACGAAATGAGTTACATCCAATATTCCGACAGCCTCAAAATTAATTCAAATTCTGTCGAATTCCAAAAGTCCTGCTGTCATCAAAGTTTTAAATCAGGAATTAAATAGAATAATCGCTTAGATAGCACTCTACTATTTACTTTATTACCCTAAAAGCCATTCTATACTGTGATATTAAGACAAACTTCTCTAAAAAGATCCTCAAAATTATTTCCAACTATTATTACGCATCCCATATAAAAACCAGAGGGCGTACACGAAGGCGGAGCATCAGAATATTCACCTCCTTCCAAATAAAAATTTTTATTTTTCAGTTAAACTTTGACACTGGGAGGATAAAATTCCATTAGAATGCAAGAAAGGATAATTCATTCCACGGAACGTCATGAGGAATTTAAAAAAAAAAAAGAAAATAGTTAAACGTACTTTCACTTTAATTCTTTCGTATTTTTCCGAAATCACTGACTTGGGTGTCGTCCCACAGCACATAATTTAATTAAATGTCTCATAAATTTCGTAATTTTTTACCTTAGCAAATGTACATATCTGCAAATGATTCGAATAAACATTTAGACGTTTAATCACAGATAATACAGTAAAGAACCCATTCTATATTTTTCAACACATAACATTTAGAAAGACCAAAGAAGTGCTTTTATATAGCCAGTTCATAAATGAAACAGCTTTTCTATGCCAATGTTCCCTCCATTCCAACAAACACTGTATGTGCTTTTATTTAGATTATCCCGTTAAAGGGCCATTCCATATATTTATCTTATCTTATCTTATATATAATAAAATCCGAGAATAAACATTGTATGTAGCTATGTAGGTAGGTAAGTTTGTGACCACGGATCTTCTTGCGCGCGTCTCTCGATCACATTGCGCCGAGACGGTTGGTCGCAGACCCACCGAAGTTTGCATACGGCTTCACTAGAACAGATCCTAACACGCCTCGGAGCGATTTTTTCGAAATTCGAATTAGAAAATGTTTTATTTTATGTTTTGTCCGATTTTTAGCGATTTTTCTTGCTTAATACGTAATAACGCCGGTAATTACACTCGCAAGAAAACGAAATTTACATCATCGGATAGAGGAGAAAATTTTCTTTTAAAAACTGTTTGTTCGGACTGTGTAACATAATTTGCAGATTTTTGGGAATTTTTCAAATAAAATTAAATTTGACGCTGACTTTCGTAAAATATTTTTAAAACTGCTGCATCTTTAATTCTATCCGTCATAACTTTTTTATATTTTGTCAAATGACGGAGCATACATTTCGCCCTCTTTTCAAAGAAAAACCAGAGGAAAATATAAATTAGGAGATTTTTTACGAATTTTTAAGTAAAGAAGGATTTTCATTTCAATCGCAGCAGCTTAAAATTTTCGGTATGATATCCTGCGGTTTGGTTGTCTTGGAGACAGTAACAATGATTAAAATTGCCAGTTGAAAAAAAAAAATTATCTAAAAATAATTAGTTTTCACATGTGAAATGTGCGCCACTTTGACGTCACGAGTTTAAAACCCCTTTCGAAACTCAATCAGAATAACGGACTCACAAGCAAACGGCGCGCATGTGAAATAATTCTATATTTTACTTTACGTTGCCAGAAAAATAATTGAATGCTGTTTTTTCACAAGTGAATTATCCAGCATTATTTTCAATTGAGATTTTAAACGGGACACGTTTTCGAATCGCAAGAAAGATTTTGCGGTGCTAAACAGGGACTGATTATGGCAAACAGGGACCCCGGACATTAATGAATTTGGGGGCCTCCATCTATGAAATTTGTTTTACTTTTCATAAAATATATTTATAAAAAAGAATATTTCAGAACAACATTTGAAATTGGGGGCCATTTTTAGCCGGAGGCAATGGCCAAGGTCCCGATTTGCCCGTAAGATAATAGGGCCCTGGTGCTAAATACGCCAATCTGACAATAATTAAGCATACAAATGTATGGAGAGCTGTTTTAGTGGCAACCATAAAGTGAAATGATTATCGTTTATACTATTATATAATAAAATCCGAGAGTAAACATTGTATGTAGCTATGTAGGTAGGTTTGTGACCTCCGATCTTCTTGCGTGCGTCTCTCAATCGCATTGCGCCGAGACGGTTGGTCACAGACCTACCCAGTTTTGCATACGGCTTCACTAGGACAGATCCTAACACGCCTCGGAGCGATTTTTTCGAAATTCGAATTAGAAAATGTTTTATTTTATGTTTTGTCCGATTTTTAGCGATTTTTCTTGCTTAATACGTAATAACGCCAGTAATTACACTCGCAAGAAAACGAAATTTACATCATCGGATAGAGGAGAAAATTTTCTTTTAAAAACTGTTTGTTCGGACTGTGTAACATAATTTGCAGATTTTTGGGAATTTTTCAAATAAAATTAAATTTGACGCTGACTTTCGTAAAATATTTTTAAAACTACTGCATCTTTAATTCTATCCGTCATAACTTTTTTATATTTTGTCAAATGACGGAGCATACATTTCGCCCTCTTTTCAAAGAAAAACCAGAGGAAAATATAAATTAGGAGATTTTTTACGAATTTTTAAGTAAAGAAGGATTTTCATTTCAATCGCAGCAGCTTAAAATTTCGGTATGATATCCTGCGGTTTGGTTGTCTTGGAGACAGTAACAATGATTAAAATTGCCAGTTGAAAAAAAAAATTATCTAAAAATAATTAGTTTTCACATGCGAAATGTGCGCCACTTTGACGTCACGAGTTTAAAACCCCTTTCGAAACTCAATCAGAATAACGGACTCACAAGCAAAACATACGCCGCGCATGTGAAATAATTCTATATTTTACTTTACGTTGCCAGAAAAATAATTGAATGCTGTTTTTTCACAAGTGAATTATCCAGCATTATTTTCAATTGAGATTTTAAACGGGACACGTTTTCGAATCGCAAGAAAGATTTTGCGGTGCTAAACAGGGACTGATTATGGCAAACAGGGACCCCGGACATTAATGAATTTGGGGGCCTCCATCTATGAAATTTGTTTTATTTTTCATAAAATATATGTTTATAAAAATGAATATTTCAGAACAACATTTGAAATTGGGGGCCATTTCGAGCCGGAGGCACTGGGCAAAGTCCCGATTTGCCCGTGAGATACTAGGGCCCTGGTGCTAAATACGCCAATCTGACAATAATTGAGCATACAAATGTATGGAGAGCTGTTTTAGTGGCAACCATAAAGTGAAATGATTATCGTTTATACTAATGCATAAATTGCAAAATTCACCAAAGACTAAAAGATTACATTCGCGACAAATATCTAAGCCGTTTCTTTAAATTAAGTATTAACGACTGAAAAACGAAAATATATTGTATTGGTATCAGTAAAAGATAGTATAAGTAATAGTTAGTAGATATGCTGGGCCAATATTGATCAAAGCACAATATACCGCATTAATAAATATTTGGTGAAACTAAGTCTTCTATTCATTTTTCAACAGCCGTATTACATCACAGCTAACAAAACATTAAGTAATTCTACGTCGCGTTAATATATCCCGCGGTTGTTTCAACAGAAAAGACTGTCACACAACTTTTTTCTTGGAGATTTTTTTTTTTTTTTTTTTTGTCACAAGTATAGTTATGATCGCATTTTAGGAAAATGTTCTCTTCTTGCCTTGCGAAGAGCGGATGCACTATTGAATTATAAAATAAAAGGGTTCTCCACATCATGTAGTATCTAAGGTATTAATGGCATAACTTAAATCTAAAAAAGAGTATGATGCAGAAATGAGACATTTTGAATATTAAGAATTTTCACTGCGAACCGTCACGCTTTTCTTTTCTAATTGCGAATGACACCGACATAATTTTTTGCGTCATAATATTAACAATGGTCTCAGGTCAGTACTTATACTAACTTTACAAATAACTAATGAGTAACTTTACGCCAAGAGTCAAATCATTTTGCTTATTTTTAGATCCCAAATCACTGGAATCAATTCGAACTATACATGTAAGAAAAAGTTTCGTTCCCTACCGTGCGGAGAACGGGCACGCAGCTAGTCCTAAATATAAAGTTTCAACATTCTGTGACCAATAGTTTTTGAGATATGCGAATTACATACATATATACGTACGTACCTACGTACAGACGTAGGAGAACTGATCAAAACAGACTCGCAGTCGGTCAAAATAGGTTATACATGCATTTATATGAGCGTACATGCTGGCGTACGATGAGAGGCTTTTCAAAAATTCTTAAAAGTAAATTTAGAGGTAGTCAAAATCGGGTTTTTTTTCGAAATCTGGCTCGTCCTTCATCTTGCTGGTAGTTAAGTGGAGCGATGGCAACGGCTGCCCTTTTTTCAGCATTGGGCAATCTATCCAGCTGTTCTCGCCTTCTTCCATTTTTCAGCAGATGCCAGTGCTGTTTAAAATAATCGTTACCTTTTTTTTTACGGGAAATGACGTGCTAAAAAGTAAGGGATTCTCGTGGAGCTATGTCACCCGCAACTATTTTTATAGAAATGAAATCTATTCTTCGTGACTGGCAACAGTCAAAACGTCAGAGTTTGGTGTTGCGAGAGAGCGGGAACCCTGCGCGTTAAAGGGTTAAAGCCGAAGAAAATCTTTAACGATCAGATCGACGATTTTCGGGATCACATTACTTCCTGATACTCCATACAAGGAAGTAAAAAAGATCATTAAGATTATAGAATAATTTTATTTTTTCATTTCTTTGACGTCCTTCAAAAGCTAGCATTGAAAGATACGTGGAAGATCCGCCGAAAGAAAACGGATCCACATCCGGATACGGATATATCTTTAGGCTCACATGGGGAAAAGGATTCGCATCTTTTTCTTCAAAAACCCGAGGATACGGATTCGGAAGTCCAGCACACCTCCAGTTAAAACCACGGTTAAAACTTCGAATTTTCTACCCACCAGTTTGATAAGGGATAATATTAAGATTGCATTTTAAAATAAATTAAAAATTAGGGTAAACTGTAGTAATATTGTAATTTAACGTGTTTTAGTCATTTTCAAAACTTACCACCGCTCCTCTACTCCTAAATTTAATGGATGGGAACTTCCGTCAACGTCTTTTGAGAAAGTAGTGATAAAAGTAAAAAATTATTATTTTCTTGTAAAGAATGACTTCTTCCTAAGTAAATATATCAAAGATTGAAAGCAAGGCTTGCGCACATGTCCATTAGAGTCCTGAAGAGAAAGAATCAGTTCCAGGTCTCTGCTCCGATCAAAGTTCATTATATTCTTTGTCATAACCCCGTATAAAACACATAAAAAAAAAAAATTCAAAATCCTATATAAATCCCCAGTATACGGCCCGAGACTTTGCTAATATCCTTAACCCCTTTGTGCCCAGATATTTTTGCTACATTTATCGATTTTTGCCAATACCAGCAATAATAGATAAATTTCTGATGACAACTTCTTGAACAAGGGATGATTTCTTTTAAAATCATTCTGTATAAATATTGAAATGTCAACGTCCTACTGGGTCGTGTTAAAATATTTTGTGGAGTTGAGGTTCAATACAGCGTTTTCGACTGATAGCGAAATGCCCTTCCCAGAAACAGGACACTAGGCCTAAGTGGGTGAAAGTTGGCCGGCAACCAATTTTTCAAACGTTACCCATTCCTGATTTACTTTACAAGCGCAGCAACGGCGCTATCTTGATACAGTTGAAGATTGCCATACAGAGAGAACTGCAAATATTTGACACATATTACTGGTAAACTTTATTCTTAACTTTTACTGGTTGTATGTGATTGCACATTTTGCTCCCTTTTTCAGGATTACTAGAAATGTACCGTTCTTCGCACGGCAAAAATTAAATATTTTTCTTATATGTTTGAAATTAATTAAGTTCCATCTCAAAAAAAAAAAAAAAAAAAAAAAAAAAAAAAAGCAAAAATATTTCACTCCTGACATAAATATTGCCTTGCAGACTTGAGATGACGCGTACCGCATCTGAAAAATAATGACATAAGAGCAGCGTAAGCGACACCTGTAATCCAAAAGAAAGATTATAAAAAGCGTTTTGCAAAGAAATCTTTTCACTTAAAAAAAATCATTATTTCTACAGAATTAAAAAAAAAATTGTCATTTAGATTTTAGTTTAAACATTTCCACTTTAAAACAATGCCACACACACATGATGTGTACAGTTGTTTTATTTTGCTTGTAATTCGTAAAATGGAATAATTTGGGGGGGGGGAAATATATTGCTAAATCTCTCCAGTAATTTTTTTTTTTTGTCCATAGAAGAAACACACACTTGAACACTGCGTTTTACATAGTTAGATATATACCATTCATATGACTGCGATCGTTAGGCAAAAAAACACACATTTCAATGTTGGGTTTATATGTGTTCCGGCTAAGCCTCCCCAGAGGAACAGATACTAAATAAAATGGGTTTTTCAGTAAACGACGTATTTAGACAGTTCTGAGTTGGTCTGCAAGCCTTATGCTCCTCCTCCTGCTGAAAAAAATTCTAGATCCGCCCTCATCTCGTGAATGGGATTTAACGTTTATTAAAATAACATCTAAACATTTAATTTAGCTGTAAGAAAAAAAGTATTTTTTTTAATTCCGAAATGGGGAGTACAAAATTTTAATACGGTCAGACCCACATGAATTTTTTAGATAAGACTACATCAAAAGTGGGCGGTACCAAATTTTTCTATGGCCAGGCCTACATCTTTTTCACAAGTTTCTCACGCAATAAAATTCTTCCGCAATCTAACATTCAGTGGAAATTCTCGGGAAAAATTGACTTCCATTCCTCACCATAACACGTTAAAGTATTCACAAACCGCATTCAAAACCAAGCGGAAAACTGCTTCAATAGCATAAGAATTTAAGATTAGTTTAATCCACAGAAGAGTGAGTCACCCCGAAAATTTGTAACAATATTAAAAAACAAATATAAACCTCGACAAAATCATTCAAAAAGAAACTGGTGTTAAAAGATGAGATTAGTAAAACTTCGCATAATAACCCTTTGTTTAAAAAAAGGGAAATATATCGCACTAGACGATCCTTTCGGCCCTAAAGCTGTACCGACAAAAAAACCTACCTCCCACCATCCAGTCTAGAAAGCTGATTGGTTCGAGCTTAGAACCGGGTTGACTCCTGCAGCTCCGGATTCTACTTGTGCTGCTATTTCATTTAATGGTTAATCGAGAGAGAGAAGAAATGCTAGTTTAACATATAATTTTTGACAATGCACAAAATTATTGTGTTAGACAGCAATTCTAACACATCATGCTTGAAACAAAGAGGGCGTAAACGGAGGAGGCGCATTCTTTAATGTAAGTCTTTTATATTTCAAATAAACTCATAAACTGGATGGGGGAAAATGTCATTTGGATGGAAGAAAAAAAAAAGACATTCTGTGAAACGTCATACGGAATTAAAAAGAAAACATATTTGCTTTGCTAATGCCACATGAGTAGAACCTTATTTCAGTAGTTGATGCCTCTTTAAAAGAAAGTCCCAAGGAGGGTTAAATATGCAAATTTTTCTTCCCTTTAAATCTTTTGTAATTTAACGAAATTAGTTACGTATATTACTCCGACAGCCTCAAAACTGAATTCAGTTCTCTCCAATTTGGAAATTTCTGATGTCATCATGGTTTCAAACCAGGAATCAAATGAGAATAATCTTTCAGAGTGAAACTGATTTTTATCCACCCCCCCCCCCTCCAAAGCCATTTCGTATTTTGTGATATTAGCACATAAACTTCCTGTAAAAAGTTCCCAGTATTATCTTTAAGCCATCATTTAAAAACAGCGAGGGCGTATATGAAGGAGGGGTAACAGAATATTCCTCTCCATCTAAATAAAAATTTTAAAATTTTGGCTGAACTCTTAAAATGGGAGTATAACTCCCGTTAGAATGCAGGAAAATTGTAGGTCATTCCGCAGAACGTGTAAAGGAATAAAAGTTAAACAAATGGATCGTTGTTTTCATTGTAAATCCAGAAATAATATACTCGTACAAGGAATGCCTCATGAAAAAAACACCATTCGAGCAGTTGTTCCCATTAATTATATTTTCTAGAAGTATATAAACTTCTTTCTTACTTTAATTCTTTCGTGATTTTACTGAGTCAATAATATATCCGTTCCATTAAAACTTCATTCAAATTCTCAAGTATTTTGAAAATGTTGTTGTCAGCAGATGTAGAAATCAACAATTAAATCGTAATAAAAGTTTATATATATATATATATACATAATCGTAGATTAACCTTTAGGAACGAATATCATATTATAGAACACATGCACATAAAATTTTGAAATTAAAAGAAAAAAAAAATACCCGTCTTGATAACCAGTCAAATTTCGAAACAAGCTGGGTTTTTCTATACCGGTATCCCCTTGCATTTAAATAATGCTGCATATTCTACCTTTTAGATTATTGCAATTAAAGACATTTCGTGCATGCAGTGTATTTTATCTTATTCAACACGCACACATTCAAAAATGTAAAATTATCATTAATCCCTTTGTACATCAAAAAGCGAAGGCGTACACGAAGGAGGGGCGTTATAATATTCTTTCCCCTAAACAAGAGAGTTTTTTAAAACTGAGTTGGACTTAAAAATGTAGGAGTAAATGAGCGCGTAAGAGTAAAAGGCTTTAGAGTGTGTTCTCGTGCTTTTGGAAGCTTTCAGGAGGAGCATCTACTTACTGGGAACAGGTGTCTTGGACGGGGAACTTTTAAGAGGTTCAATTGCGTATTCAAGTTACAACTGGAAAAGACGTTAGAATTCAAGAAAGAAAAATTTTACACAATTAACGAATGCTACATGAGGAAAAACTTACCAATGTGTTTAGTGCAATAATTTAAATGATTTTTTAAAAGCAATAAAATTATAAGAATTTCAAGAAAAATTCTGTTTATTTCTCGGTTTGGTTTGGAGGGTTGTCAAAAATTTCAAAAACCTGCATAATATGCTTAAGTGTTTCATAATCGATTATGAACTTATTTGAAAACTTGAATAGTTTTCATATTGAAATATTTTATCAGTGGTTAATTCTTTCACGAAGGAAATATACTGCATAACACATGGTGCAAATTATTTAAAAATTAGGGAAAGCATCTTTAAAATAAGTATATTCTATTTCTCCTCTCCTACACATATTAAGTATAGCAAGGAGTAAGTACGCTTTAA
>JAWZYV010003244.1:10000-13364 GCA_038373885.1 Cheiracanthium punctorium | reverse complement strand
CGGAGGTTCTTTTCTTGAAATTTTCCCCGAATTCGTGGAATACCTCGTTCGAAACTCAGCCCCAGCCGTTTACGCGGAGATGATTGGCTACTACACAACACACACAACACCCACACAGCACACACACACACAACACACAACAACACACACACTCACTCACACACACAACACACCCCACACACACACACACACACACAACACACACACCACACACACCACACCAACACACACACACAAAACGACGCGCACGTTTTTAATAGTATGGATCCAAATTGGATTCAGTTTGGGTTATTTTTGACTCCAATTTGGGAAATATCTAAACAAAACTCGGAAAGGTTTTGGTCCCTTTTGAAGCGATTTTGAACGCATCATACATCGTGGTCGGACTAGAAGCGAATTAATGAGTAGATTGCTTAACCAAATGAATCCAAAGTTTAAAACCCAAAAGCTCATATCCACTTCCCCTAATCTGGAAAATGAAAAAATCCTGTTTGCAGCCCGACGAAAACTATGGGTAATGTTTCGTTCCCCGCTCGAGTAAAAAGTGGCAAAAAAAAAAGGAAAGAATTGTGTGGAGGAAACAAAGAAATTTTAAAACGGGAAAAAAAATGAAGTCAAAATTGACAAAAAATGACACATGAATTCAAAGTACATATTAAGGGGGGCCGAAAAAAAATGTCGTTTTTTTCTCTGTCAATATATTGCCTAGCCAAAACTTGCCATTAAAAGAAATTTGGTTTGCAATGAATCTTTTAAAAATAGGTGATGGATAAAAAGCATTTTCCCAAAATTTATAAAAAATGGAGGAGTAGGGAAACCAAAAAAGTTCTTTCACAATATCTCCATCTTTCTCAAAAAAAACAAAGGGGAAACATAAAATTTTTGCTGTAAAATGCAAAACCCTTGGAATGCCTAAAGAGCAATTTCAAGGTATTTTTAAAGTTGTCCTTCGGGAGGGTAGATGGACCCCCCCCCCCCCCTTTCTCTTTTTTGAAAGAAAAAAAATTTCTATAAAATTTTTTTTTAAAATGTAATAAAAATGAAAGTTTCATTAAAATGCTATTATTGCTAAAATTATTACTATTGCTAAAATGCTAAAATTAATGCTATTAAAACATGGGTTTAATGTTAGTTTTTATTTAATTTTGGATAAAGGGGACAGCCCCCCTGGACGCCCACCCGGCCGCCCCGCCGCACTGCCTTCCCGCCCGCCCCCTACCCCCACCCCCTCCCCCCCCCCCCACCCCCCCCCGCCCCGCCGCCCCCCCGAGCCCCCCCGCCCCCCGTCCGCCCCAAGTTCCGACCGCGCCCCCCCCCCAAGCCCGCCCCCCCCCCCCCCCGCGCACAGCCGCTCCACAGCCCCTCCCCCCCAGGGGGGGGGGGGGGCCCGGGGCGGGGGGGGGGGGCCCACCGCAGCCTCTGGCCGGTACGCCGCCCCGCGAACACCCCGGCCATTTCCACCCCCTCGGCCGGGAGGGGGGCCACCGCCGGTCCCCCGCCACCGTTCCCCAGCCGCTTTTTCCCCCGCCGCCGCCCCTCGCACGCCCCGCCGGCCCCCCGCACTCCCCCCCCGCAGCCCCCCGCCCCTCTCCCCCCCCCCATCCCCCCTCCCCCCCCCGCCCCGCCCCCCCGCCCCGTTCCCCCCACGCCCCCCCCCCCCGCCCCCGCCCCCCCCCCTGCCCCGGCCCCCCTCCTCCGCCCCCTCCCCCCCTCCGAGCTCCCCCCCCCCACCCCACCCGCCCCCCCGCCCCCCCGCCACGTCGGGCCCCGCACCCCCCCCTCCCCTCCCCCCACCGCACGGGGCCCCCCCCTCCCCCTCGGCGCCCCCCGCCCAGCCCCCCCCCTCGACCGCGGCAACCCGGGCCCCCGCACCCCCCCCCGCCCTCACCCCCACCCGGCTGGTCCACCCACGCCCCCCCCGCGGCGCGGCCCCGACGCACCCAACCCCACCCCCCGCCCCACCCGCCCCCCCGCCGCCCCTCCCCCCCCCCCCCCCCCTCGCTCCCCCTGTCGCCCTTGCCAGCCGTCGCACCCGCCCCCCCGCCCCCCCCCCCGCCCCCTGGCCCCGCCCCGCCCCCGCCGTCCGCCCCCCCCAAAGCGGCCTTCCCCCCCCCCCGGCCTCCGCATTTTCCCCCGCTGGGCCACCCCCACCCCCCCCTTTCAAACGCCTAACCTCCCCCCCCCCCCCGCCCCTCCTTCTTCGGCCCCACCCCCCCGCCCCCCGCCCAGCACCGCCACCGCGCGGCCCCCCGCCGCCCCCCCCCGCCCCGGCCCGCACATTTTCCCCCCCCCCCGCTCACCTTTGCCCCCGTATCCACCCCGTCAGGGGCGCCCCCCGGGGAGGGGCTCCCGGGGCCCCACCCCCCGCCCCCGCCCCGGACCCCGCCGCCACACCCCCGTCTTCACCCCCCCCTCCCCCTCCCCGCCCACCCCGCCCCCCCCCCCCGCACCCGTCGCCCAGGCGCCTCTCCCCCCCCCCCCCCCCCCCCGCCCCCCCCCCCCACCCCCCCCCTCCCCCCCCCGCCCCCCCCCCACCTCCCCCCCCCCCCCCCCCCCCCACCCCCACCCCTCCCCCCACCCCCCCGCCCACCCCCCACCCCCCCCCGCACCCCACCACCACCCCCCCCCCCCCCACCCACCCCCCTCCCCCCCCGCGTCCCCCCCACCCCCCAACGCCCCCCCCCACCCCCCCCCCTCCCCCACCCCCACCCTCCACCCCCCCCCACCCCCCGCCCACCCCCCCCCCCCTCCACCCCCTCCCCCCCCCCGCCCCCCCTCCTCCCCCGCCCCCCGCCCCGCCCCCCCCCCCCCCCCCCCCCCCTCCCCCACCCCCCCCCCCCCCACCCCCCCACACCCCCCTCCCGTCCCCCCACCCCCCCCCCCCCCGCCCCCCCTCCCCCCCCCGGTCATCACCCCCCCCCTCCCCTCCCCCCCCCACCCCCCCCCCCCCCCCCCCCTCTCCCCCCCCGCCCCCCCCGCCCCCCCCCCTCCCCCCCCCCCCCCCCCCCCCCCGCCGCCCCCCCCCCCCCCACCCCCCACCCCCCGCCCGCCCCCCCCTCGCCCCCCCCCCGCCCCCCCCCCCCCCTCCCCCCTCCCACCCCCCTCCCCCCCCCCTCCTCCCCCTCCCCTCCCCTACCCCACCCCCCCCCGCCTCCCCCCGCCCCACTCCCCCCCCCCCCCTCCCTCGCCCCCCCCCACCACCCCCCCACCCCCACACCCCCCCCCCTCCCCCCCCCACCCCCCCGCCCCCCCCCCCCCCCCCCCCCCCCCCCCCCCCCCCCCCCCCCGCCGCCCCCCCCCGCCTCCCCACCCCCCCGCCCCCCCCCCCCCCCCCCCCCCCCCTCCCCCCCCCCCCCCCCCGCCC
>JAWZYV010003244.1:0-5000 GCA_038373885.1 Cheiracanthium punctorium | reverse complement strand
CCCCCCCCCCCCCCCCCCCCCCCCCCCCCCTCCCCCCCCCCCCCCCCCCCCCCCCCCCCCCCCCCCTCCCCCCCCCCCCCCCCCCCCCCCCCCCCCCGCCCCCCCCCCCCCCCCCCCCCCCCCCCCCCCCCCCCCCCCCCCCCCCCCACCCCCCCCCCCCCCCCCCCCCCCCCCCCCCCCCCACCCCCCCCCCCCCCCCCCCCCCCCCCCCCCCCCCCCCCCCCCCCCACCCCCCCACGCGCCTGAACATGCACTTACCGGGTTCTTTGCATTTTGAATGGAAATCTCGAGTCTCCCAAGGATTGTCGAGTCCCATCCCATCTCAAGTTAATAGGGATCTTTCCGGTGTAACCTGAGATGTAATTGGGGATAACGGAGGCGCTCATTGTGGGGACCTCCTTGACAACGTGAATGCCTCTGGGGCACGTGGCCATCACACACCGTGCAGCATGCGACTGGTTCCATAGCTGTAATAATCCAAAGAGATGCGGTAATAATTAGCAAGGATATGGTGGTGTAAAATGGATGATTAAAATATACGAAATAAATTGCTTTTAAATGATATTTCTTTTTGTAGTTTGTGTTTTCAGGCATTAGTTGGACAGCATTTATATTCATTAAATGTATATTAATTGCATTTTGGAAACACAATATTAGGTTTTTCTATTTATTAAATCTATGTTCCTTACTTGTATCTCCAAATTGCTTTCAAGAAAACTAAAACATTCCTGAACTAATAAGTAAATTCCCACTCTGTAACCAATCAGTACAGTTTACTGTGATTAAATAATAAAGAGGGATTACTCCTTTACAAATGTTAGTTTAGTGCACTGCTGGACAATAGGTCTTTACCCTTAAATGCACAAATTTTAAAGACGTTCGCTTGATAGCCACGAGTGTAAGCTACATTTCCCGTATCAGTTTCGTGAATAACTAATTAACATTTCCAAAAACACGCAGTTTAAAAGAAATATGTGAATTTTTTATTAGTCACGATGTGAATCATTTAATATAAAAACTGTTTTTTATATGTGAAGTTGACGTAAGAAATTTGGCTTCTACTCTTATCCGGCAGTGAAAAATACGATGCCGATATGCATCACTATGCATTTAAGGGTTAAGAATGACGATGTTTATTAATACAGGGTTGTTCAAATTAAACTTCTCCAACTCGAGTCCTGTGCAGGATGTTGTATGAGTCATAATGTGATGAAATTTTGGAAACAGACACTTCAGATCACGCGCTCGTGATTTATTAAAAAGAAATTATTAGTACAAGAAGTTGCCGATAGGTGGCGCTGCAGATCAACAAGACGTTCTACAGATGTTCAACAGCACGAGAAACAGTTGGCACACTGACAACACCATGTGGCGATTGGCTAGCGGCGTCCACGACCGCCAAAGCAACGTCTTGAACGCGTGCAGAATCCACAACATGCCGTCCTTTACCTGGTAAAATTCCCAGCTGTCCGGTTCTTTCGAACTTCTTTATCATGTCTCGTAAAGCGCGTGGTGTCATTGGTCCTCGGCGTAAGTTCTTTAGCCGACGGAATGCTCTTATCGCAGCACAGGAGTTCTCGTCATTTTGGTAGAAAAGTTTCACTAACTTAGTCTCACTAAGCTTTGTCTTTCAAAGCCGCCATTGTGCATCAGCGAGCTGGAAACAACTGCCTGTGCAGCGCCTGTCTTCCACTTTTGTAGGGCTCGTCTTTTGGATACGTTGCTCAGAAGCTTTATTTCTGCAAATCACGTTATTGCAATATGCAAATTACTAGTGTTACAGCGCCACCTATCGGCAACTTCTTGTACTAATATATAATATATATATATACTAGCTGAAGTACCCGTTCTTCGCATGGAATGAATGGACTTTTTGATATTACGATTTGTGGTGATTACTATTCATTGTAATAAACAGATATAGCAAAATGGATATCGCGTTATATTGTGTCCAATAATCATGCATACCGAATTGCAAGGCAATCGTTTGTACGGTGCAGAAGGCATGCGGCGTAGCGCAATCTAGTGGCGAGTTTTAGCAAAACGGATACGGCGAAAATATTCTTTCGCATTCAGATATCGATGTTATACGGAATTTTCATGACTATCGGCTGGACAGTCCTGAAGTTCATGTGTTGACGCGACATCTAGTGGTAAGTTATAGGAAAATGGATAGCGCCAAACTCTTCCCCGTGTTCAAATATCTATGTATACCTATTTTCATAGCGATCATTTGCACAGTCAAGAAGTGATTACACTGCAGGGCCATCTAGTGGTTAATTAAAGTAATGATTTGCTACAGCGCCGTCAAGTGGCGAGTTATAGCAAAATGGATAACGCCAAAATATTCTCATTGTTCAAATAGCTATGTATACTGATTTTCATAGCGACCGTGTTCAAATATCTATGTATACCAATTTTCATAACGATCATTTGCACAGTCAAGAAGTGATACACTGCAGGGCCATCTAGTGGTTAATTAAAGTAATGATTTGCTACAGCGCCGTCAAGTGGCGAGTTATAGCAAAATGGATAACGCCAAAATATTCTCATTGTTCAAATAGCTATGTATACTGATTTTCATAGCGACCGTTTGAATGGTCAAGAATTTGGCCTGCTGCAGCGTCATCTAGTGGCGAGTTAAAATAATAATGCATTGCAGTGTCATCTAGTGGTGAGTAACATCAAAAGGAACGCAGTTAGAATATATTCTTCGTGCTCAAATGTGTAAGTATAAAAAATTTTATGCCGATCGGTCGAACGGTATAGAAGTTGATGCGTTGCAGCGCCATTTAGCGGCAAGTTACAGCAAAATGGATAGTGAAAAATATTCTCCGTGTTCTAATATTCGCGTGTACCAAATTTCATCGAAATCGGTTGGACGATATTCGCATAGCAAACGGCTAAACGGAATAGAATTCGACGTTGTGCTGCGGCACCAAGTGGCAAGTTAAGGAAAACGGATAGCATAAAAACCTTCTCCATCATAAAAGACTTAGGTGAACCAAATTTCATGGTGCAACGGTGCTCAACGGTGCTGGAGTTTTTCAACCTCATAAACACATACCAACATTCATTTTTATCTATAACCAGTGTTATTATATATACCAGTCTCAAATAAAATCCAGTTTCAAATCTAAGCCTCGCCAAAGTGCCAACATACGCCATTTTGCAAGAGTTTTTTCAGGGAATCATTCGAAGCATTGACTTAGCAGCAATCAATATGGGAAATGGTTCGACGCCAAAGAGTAAAGCACGCATTTATTTGAAAAGTTGGAATCCCTTAATACAGCCGAATTTTTTAAAATTATCAACTATAATGTGTTTTATTCATCGTTACTCCGATGTACTAAATGAGAAGATTTCAATTTTCTGAAATTTGGCGGAATTCCCCCAACTTAAATCAATGTACTCAATTGGCGAGAATTCTGAAGTTAGATCGCTTGAAATCCCTTAATAACTGCATTATTTCTTCACGGATCATTAAAATTTAACGCTGTATTCTAATAAAACCTTTGCACTTGTTTTCAAAAATCTATTTCCTTAAGCTCTCAATAAATTGCGCCAAGCCGAAAACTGTGCAAACCGCTAGAACTCACTTACTCAAAATCGATATTTCAGCCATTTTATTTTTTCGCCAAACTAAAAAAATTTTACACATTAGCCTCGGAAATCTTCAATTCTTATTGTTTTGCGTATAAAGCATTACATTCCTGCTCTGATTTCCCATGCACACGATATTATAATTTAAAAAAAATAACCTTACGAATATAAACTAACAAAAAAAAATCATTATTATTCTTTTATTTTACTTTGAGAATTTAAAACATTTTATTCGGCAAAATCGTCACACATGGCAACCACGATCCTTATTTCACACTTTTTTGACTACAGGGGTTACAATTACGGAAAGCTTTTTGCGTGGAGAGCATAAAAAATCTCTTAAATTCGGGAACGGGTGGACTTTCAAAGTTTTAAAGTGGACTACGATTTATTCTATATTATTTTACATATCTGTGCTAAATTTTAGGCCGATAGGTCCATTTTTGTGGATTTGTATACGAATCAAATCCACAAACAAACAGAATTTCATTTTTATTTATAAGATATGTATAAAAAGGTATATAAGATATGTAATAAGGGTAAAAGGTAAAAGATATGTAATAAGGGTGAAAGATATGTAATAAGGGTGAAAGGTATATAAGATAGGTTATAAGATATGTATAAAAAGGTAATTTGGGTTTTACTAGTTTGGTATATGTTCAAGCGGTACTTTCACTGTAAGTTTTGCGTTTCTGTCTTACTTGCCACGCGCGCTCTGGAGCTATGTTTTATTTATTTTGTTATTTGTCAGACATCAGGCCGTCGATTCTGAGTTCTTTAGAGTGTACACGTGCCCCCACGCCTTTGTAGCCCCGGATGCGGGTCATGTTGGTAAATGTGTGTGGTTCGATCAGAGATAAGAGAGAGGCGGAGTTATGTCTTCGCAAACCACGTGGTGTGGGGAGCGTAAATACACTCTCACATCGAAAATCGAGAGACTTCTGCCACTGGAACTGCTTAATGAGTCCACGCTGATTTTTGTACCCGTCTCCCCTCTCCTCTTCTCACTCTATATTGTAACTTAATGTTTAATAAACCGTTTTACCTGCCTTAACTCTGGAACTTTACTGAAATATCTGACGTCTTCTATATAATAAATATTAATAAATCACGAGCGCGTGATCTGAAGTGTCTGTTTTCAAAATTTCATCCATTTATGGACTATACAAACATCCTGCACAGGTCCCTGAGTTGGGGAAGTTTAATTTGGACAACCCTGTATATCTGGGACAAAAGCGAAAAACAAATCAATTTCATCGAAAACAGGGGACATAATTTTCTAACATTAAAAAAAAAAATGACACACCACACCTATATACTGTAAAAGTAAGCGATCCATTTTAAAGTGAATAATAATCATGCTTTTTGAATAATATTTTACATATAACAGCATGCTA
>JAWZYV010003243.1:0-13959 GCA_038373885.1 Cheiracanthium punctorium | reverse complement strand
ACGTCATGGTATCACAGATGTGACACGCATCTAATTTTCCATACACAGTTTTCTAGAAAGCTTCTCGGCGCTAAATAATTTTTTGAAGTATCGTTCAAAAATAGTTTTTATATATCATTTTGTATACTCTCCAAAAAGAGTATTCGAGTAAGAGAGAAATTTCCTATTTTAGATTTGCGAATAATAATTGAGTTTTTGGAAAACGCACAACTTGACAGAAATATGGAAAGTCATATTTATACATAGCGTAATTCATACTCGAATACCTTTTTTGAAGGGTCAAAAAAGTATTCGAATATAAGTGAAATTTCACAGTTTAGCTTTACAAAAAATCAGTCTTTGAAAAACGAACAACTATTTAGAAATACTAAAAATCACAATTATATATTGCATAATTAATATTTTATGATAAATAGTTTTTAATGTGCGAAACCAACGAGGGAACTTTGACTTTTACTTGAATATTTTTTAGAGGTTTTATATATTATATATACATATATATAATAATATTGTATATATATTGTAATAATCACTTTCGCAATTTTTTCAAGGGACAGTTCCCAATTACAGAATTCTTTTCAATTTGTGCTCAAAATGTAAAACAGCATTTGAGGATGAAATTTTAATAATAATAGTTAATTCTTAACACACAAAAAGAGCAATCATGTTTATTTTATTTTATTATGAATGTTAGTTATGCTTTAGTTAAATAAATATAAACTCTTTTGTGAAGAGCACTGAATTTATAAAGTGTCCCCAACTTTTGTTTCAGAACCGGGGACACCATGTTAATTTGCTCCAGATTCTTTGTTGAAAAATCTGGCTACCTTACAAATATTCAGCTGTCTAATTAACACGCTTTTTACTTTCACCTGCATATATTGTTGCAGAAAATTCTGCTTCAAAACTGAAGTCAACTAAACGATAGCGCCAATATTTCTCGAGAATTCGAGAAAACCCTATTGTTGCAGAATAACTCTGCTAATTCTTGGGTTCGTCGTTCTAAAGTCCAGTAGGTGTTGAGAGTTCTAGTAATGAGTCCACTTGTGAGGATGGAACACTATTGCTTCCAGAACTTCGTCGAACAATCAGCTGTACAAAATTCACCAGCACAAACAGCTCGTAACGTGCTTATAACAGTTCGCTTAGTGCAGAAGCTTTCTCAAATGCTGTATTTCTCTCACAAAATAAAACTCTATCCACGGGCAAAAAATCAGTGGAAATATACGAGGGATATCGCATGTAGTCCCTCAAGTCACAGCAATGAAGAATTTACACTGAGCATTTAAAAACAAAGCTTCAAAAAGGCAAGCGAAAATACCGCTTCTATATCACAATTCACAGCGTAATACAGCGATCACACTCCGCAAATGCTCCGTGAGAAACTGACTGGACCCGTGCACCCCACTTTCTTTTATAGATGACAGAAGCTATTAGAAATTTCCCGAAGGTTACCCTTAACGCACCAATATTGATTACATCATAGTAATATTAATGAATACAAGGCTAATACATGATGTTAATGCAGGAAAAGCACCTTTAAAAGCCCAATTGGGAAAATCGCGCCAAATGTCCAATATGTCTATGCTTGGCGACTTTTTGGCGATACATCGCCAAATTTGTCGCCAAAAAATAAGTCCCCAAAAGTGAGGTTAGCGAAGGCCTAGTACCAATATTTCTCGAGATTTCTAGAAAACATTATAGAAACCAATGGAGAAACATAAGACTTCATCTCGCGGTCGAGTTAACCGATTTTGATGCAACAAAATGAAAAATTTAACTATTTGATGCGTAGAACACGAATTTTAAACTATTTTAAACCCCAAAACAGCTGGTTGCCCTGAAAATTGCTACCTTTGCAACGACTGCACGTCCCGGGCAGTACAATCCCCAGTTAGGAGGTCGCACACAAATATTTGCAGTGTATAACCTTTAACAAGATCATAACTACATAATTTAAGCAAACAACCAATAAGGAAATACACACTAATAAATAAATAATAAATAATTACACTTTAATATCTAATAAACATAATAAACAAATACGCATTAATAAAAACCAATATATTACAAATATGTATAATAAACAGGGCGTAAGTATTGAGTCAAAGAGAGTTGAAGAGAAGAGAGAGACAGGAAAGAAGTGATAGATGAGAGAAAGGAAGGATTACGCCATGGTGACCATGGTCTAATATTCAAATAATTAATTAGAACCACCATAAATGGCTAGCCTACCATAATGAACGACTTTTGATTTCGAGTTAGGTGACTTACGAATCCGTACTACGACATCGTTAGTCTGTTTAGGACTGCGTAAGGACCGACCCACGTTGATTACAGCTTGGGAAACAGGCATTTCCGTCGAGTAGGATTCCATAGCCAAACTTTGTCACCTACGTTGAACTCGTGTCCCGTAGCCTTCGTGTCGTAGCGAGTCTTCATCTTCCCCGTGTTCAGGTTGATCCGCTCTCTAGCAAAATGATGCACGTCTTAAAACCGTGCCTGGAGATTTTTCATGTACTCCTATGGCGATGAAGGCGTTTCTGGAGAGCGACCCAACACTTGATCGACGGGAAGACGAAGATCTCTTCCGAATAGCATATGGGAAGGTATCAAGCCGGTAGTCTCATGGACGGGACTCCTATAGGCCAGCAGGAAGAGGGGGAGCTTGTTGTCCCAGTCCTCTTGAATCCTAGATACCAGGAGATAGAGATTATTCAAAATAGTGCGATTAAACCTCTCCACAATGCCGTCGAATTGTGGGTGTAAAGGAGTAGTCTGGGTTTTGTAGTAGGGGAGCCCGTGATGCTAATTAGGTAGTTACTCGAGCGTCGTCAGGAACTATTAGATTTTGTAGTTTAGATAATAAGAAGAATAAAAAGTTACATAATGTTTCCTTTCAGTGGTGGGGGAAGCGTATACAGACCTTCAAAGATGTAAAAAAAAAACAGTTACATGGAGATACTCGAGCGCGTCAGATATTGATAGTTTAGATGCCCCAGCGTGTCTTTGATACCAAAGATATGTTCATCTGCCGACTTGCGTGGTGGGGGTGGCCATCCGGAAGGGCAGAAAATAGAAAAAATATGTATTTTGTCGAGCGCGTCAGATATTCAGAGGGGATGTTAAGTGAATCCTAAAAATGCTCCCATTCAAAAGACTGACACTCCGGAAGTGACTCAAGCTCGTGGGGAATTTTTGAAAATGCAAAAAAAAATTGCCATATTGAAATACTCGATCGTGTCAGATTTTGATACAGAAGGTTTAGCTTGATGTTCCAGTCATGGTAGCCTAAAATCTGACGATTATTTTGAGGGGTATCATTAATCTGACGGCTAGAAAAAAATTATAAATTTTTTTTCAATGTCCATAAAATGTGACGAATAAAAGCACGTAAAATTATTTAACTATTTACACTTTAATTTATTCAGAAAATAATATAAAAATAAAATACATCTGTTGAAAAAAATATTTTCAATCTTCGTCGTCATCCGAAGAATTATCATACTCCAAATCTAATAATTCAATTGGACCTCCAATATTGTCTGCAGTTTTCGTATCTGTAACAGGAAATCGTTATAATCGTTAACACAACTTTATTGATTTCATGAATAACATGTTATCAAAGTATTAAAAAGAAATATACCTAAATCTGAAGTTTCGTCAATAGTTGGTGTTATGACATCTTCGTATGCATCAGGTAACTGATTGCCAACAAACCAAGTCATTTCAAATTTTCCATCAGCATTCGTCCACCCGTAATCTTTTGGTGACATGTCAATCATAGTTTTATTGTGTGCATTTCTCCACAAGCACGCAATATACTTCGTTCGCAATAAGTGCTGCTGTAGCTCAGATTGGCAAGGAGGCAAGCAACAAACATCGTATTTACGGACGTTCAGTGAGAAAGGCTGCGACTTATCTGACACTTTGTAGGTCTTATTAAAGATTTCTATTCTTGCAAGGTTGACATCAGCAAATTTTTTCAAACCATACAAGTGGCAGATAAAAGATTATAAAATGTCAAAAGAATCTTCTATATTATGATCCTCTGACCCTACATCGGCAAATGTCTTCTGAAAAACATTTGAACCCATAAAAATTTGCAGAGTTTTTTTTTTTTTGCCTCGTCTGTAAAGTACCGGATTGTAATCGCATCCTGTTAGCGCGTGAAGAGCTGGTAGCGCTAGCGAAATTATTGGGCCGAGCTTAGCATAAAGAGCAGATACGTCAATATAACGGCGTGCATTGTGAACTCCAAGATCCATCCATATTTTAACCGATGCTTGGAGATGTCCCATATTGACCAACATGATGACAACAATATCTGTGTCTGAAGTTCTGATTGTAACTGTAGAATCTTCTTTTATATGACTTGCCAAAAATACAATTTTTGTATCTGCTTCTTCATGATCAGGACATGAGAGTTCATGGTCGATTGTTCAGGTAACTTTATTATCGGTAACTGAATATACATAACACATATCATGATTAAGATGAATTGTTTCGTTACTAATAATAGTAGCCATCTCCTGATCAGCTCAATGATGAATTAAAAACTTGACAAAAGCTTCTTTAAATTTGATATTTCTTAATTCTTTCTGAAAATTTGCTGTTCTTGTTTATTGAGGACCAAATATGTAGAACTCCTTGTCATCTACACTTACTCGAAGAGCGTTCTCGTTATCTTTGATCGAGCGATTGTTGCACGCTCTAATCTTCATTGACGATCTTTATTGCTTTGGCTCGTATTTTTATTGCTTTGGATCGTATTTTTATTACTTCGGCTCGTGGAAATCGGCAGATTATATTTTTTTCGTGATTCTTGCACCATTTCCTTCAAAATAACAAAAATTCAACCGCGCTCGAGAATGTCACGACAACGCTTTTTTTTGCAATTTTGAAACCCTCCCACTCCCTTACGTTACATTCAAATCGTCAGATTTTATTAATGTACACTTTTTAGCTAGTAATTAACCTACCTTATCTTAATCTGACGCGCTTCAGTATTTCTGACAATCAATTTTTTTTACTAATCTGATGAGCTGCCCTAGACGCACGTCCCTACATACAGGACTTATATATGGTGGAGGTACTCAGCATGATGCAAGGTACCCCCATTATGTTCATCTGACGCGCTCGAGTAAATCCCCAAAACCACCATGGGCTCCCCTACTATTGCTGATTCCAAGAAATTGACATAGTCCTTTAATTACTGCAGAGGTTAAGTTTTTTCCTTGGTCGGAATGAAGTTGCAGAGAGGTTCCATACCTCATCCAATCTTGTACCAGTACCTCTGCTACGGTCGTAGCTTCTTGATCGGGAATAGGAAACGCTTCGGGCCATTTAGGGAAGTAATCAATGACAACTAGAATGTACGTGTTACCATCTGCAGTCCGCGGAAGCGGCCCCTGGATATCAAGGGCAATTCTCTCGAAGGGCGCTCCTAAATTATAAAGATGTAGTTTTTCATGGCAACGTTTATTCGGGCCTTTAAGGGGAACACAGGCGTCACAAGCTTGACACCACTTTTCGACATCGTCTCGAGCTCTAACTCAGTAAAAGAGCTCGCGAACTTTGTGCAGGGTCTTCATCATGCCAGAAGGGCACCCATTTAAGCCATTATGCAGCTCATCTAGAACCTTCTTAATCCTCGAACGAGGGAGTACTAACTACCATCGAAACGTCTTGCTGTAGTCCGACTACTATTTACGATACAGTACTCCGTTTCTCAGGAGAAGCGTATCCCATAAAGCCCAGTATTGCTTCGTTGTCGGGCTACATGACTATGTTTCTTGCCAGTTATGCTTAACATTCGCCTTTTCCATTAACTCCAGAATAGGTTTAATGTCGTTATCACCTAACAGGTCAGCCGGGACATTTTCGTTACTCCAGGAATATTGAGATGGTACCGAGTAGCTTGGCGGACAACGGGATGTTTCAGATGATAATTTTTCTCTTCCCTGAAGCAATAGCGACAACTTTCGATGCAGTGCCTTCTCGACAAGGCATCTGCGTTTCCATGAGATGCCCCTTTTCGATGACGTATCTCTATGTCATATTCTTGTAATCTCTGTATCCACATGGCTATCTGGCCCTCTGGATTCTTGAAGTTTAAAATCCAGGTTAAAGAGGTATGGTCCGTTCGGAGCAGGAACTTTCAGCCCTGCAGATAATGATGGAAATGTTCCACGGCCTTGACGACAGCAAGAAGTTCCTTTCTTGTAGCACAATAGTAATGTTCTGCCTTTGAAAGGCACTTGCTCCAGTAAGGGCTGACGTGTTCTTGGTCATTTGTCCCCGGGGATAAAACTGCTCCAACAATTTTACTTGCATCTGTGTCCAGTATAAAAGGTTCGTCAGGATGAGGATACGACAGGATCAGAGCAGATGTTAAAGCTGATTTCAGTTGGTTGAATGCATCCTCACATTCTGCAGTCCATGGAAACTCTTGTCCAGTCTCGGTGAATTTGTGAAGATGTCTTGCAATTTGAGAAAAACCCTTTACGAATTTTCGATAGTAAGCGCACAGTCCGAGAAAACTTCGTAACTCATGGACATTCTCAGGACGAATCCAGTTCTTGACTGCGGAAGTCTTTTCGTGATCGGTTCGGACTCCGTGGGCGGATATTATGAGCCCGAGATAACGTACTTCCCGACGAAACAAGTTGCAGTTGCATGGACTCAGCTTCAAGTTTGTCTCCTTCAGTTTCTGCAGCACCTTTCGGATATTCTCAAGATGTTCTTGGAAAGTCTTTCCGACGATGATGATATCGTCCAAATAAACGAGACTTGCTTCGTAGGAAAGTACTCTCGACACTGTCTTCATGAGACGCTCGAATGTAGCTGGTGCGTTGCATAGTCCAAAAGGCAAAACTTTAAACTGCCACAATCTTTGTCTCATGGTGAACGCAGTCTTTTCACGGTCAACGGGATGAATTTCTTCTTTCCAGTAGCCACTCTTGAGATCCAGAGTGGAGAGCCATTCATTTCTCGATAAAGTGTCTAAAGTGTCGTCTATCCTGGGAAGAGGGTAGCCGTCTTTCTTGGCAATGTCATTCAGACGTCTATAGTCAATGCAGAACCGGGTGAAACCATCTTTCTTTCGGACCAAAACAATAGGCGAGGCCCAGGGACTAGTCGATGGCTCAATGACGTCATCACGCTGCATCTCCTCTAAAAGTCTGCTCACCTCTTACTTAGCAAACAGCAGCCGCCTAGGCTGTTGCTTGATGGGAGAATGGCTGCCTGTATCTATTCCTTGTTGCGTTAACCTCGTACGGCCAAAGTCACGAAGTACGAGAGAAGAGGTCTTCAAATTCCGCTATTACTTTCTCCGCAGCGCTTCACTGTTCTGCCGTTAACTCCACGTCTTGTAATAATTTCTTCGTCAGACACTCAGGTGATTTAGCTGTCGTTAGGCTGGTGTTCTTATTAATGCAAGTAACAGGAGTGCATGTCGCCAACACTTCATTTTTCTTTATCACCTTCGACTTATCCGTCACATTTGCTACTCTAACTGGAATGTTTGTTCTCGACAAGTCTACAAGTGTTGATCCCACAAGTACTCCTCTGACAGCATCAATATTGTTTGGGTGTTCGATTAATCCAAAGCGGAATTTATTGCTTTCTTTAACTGTTGCAGAAATTATCGAATCAGTTCTTGGAGGTAGAGTGATATCATTGTGGGCTATTATTTGCTGAACAGGTAGAATTGCTTCATTTTTAATGTCGAACGCAGCTATTTCTTCTGAGTCTGAACTAAGCTCATTATTCTTAAAGTCCATGTTAAATTTATGTAATTTTAGAAAGTCCAGTCCGAGAATGAAAAAGTCCTTAATATTGGCGACATATACCATTTGATCGTATCTGGGATTTCCAAATGAAATTTCTATTCTTGCTTTTCGGGCCACTTCGATCGTGTCACCTGTCATAGTATGAAGGCTCAGCAAGGGCGGAGTCTAGATGGTCTTTAAATTTAATTCCTTAGCCAGATCTGTTCCAATGATGGCTACATTAGATCTAATGTCGATGACCATATGGCTTGGAGAACCATTAAGGTATCCGAGTACAAATAGTACATTACTGCCCCCATTCACTGAGGAAATCTGCAAGAGTTTTAGGAATTTGAATATGTGGCAACCTCCGCCCCGCGAGATGGCCACCTCCTAGTTTCCCTCTTTTCCGTTTCTGAGAGTTCTGTTGTTGGTCGTGTCTTTTTCGACCACAGTACTTTTGTAAGTGTCCCTCGGCGCCACACTTTCAGCATTTTACTTTCCTTGGACTTTCTTTCCTTCCACTGGATCATAATTTTCGGTCCATTAGATCTTCAACTTTCGTCATAATACTGTTCTCTAAGCTCTCTGTGTCCGTGTTAGCTCGCTCTTGGACCGTCACCTCTCTAACAGCATGACGATCTTGCCTCACGGCCCGTTGAGCTGCCTCTAGCTTCATGGCGAACCCGAGAGCAGATTTCAAATCTTGATAATCCTCCAACATGAGTGACTTTTGGACTGCTGAATCCCGGACGCCTTCAATAAGATGCCGAACGGCCAATTCTTCTTGGAAATCATCCAGGTGGTCCGTGTAGATTAGATGACACAGTCTATCTATGTCCGAAGCCAGCTCTTGAAGTGTCTCACCAAATCACTGCATCCTTGACTTTGGTTGTATTCTACTATACTCTTTCTGGCACTTGTCTCCGAATTTCTGCTCCAAGGCACTTGCAAGGGCGCCGAAATCTCCTATCTTGGTTGCTCCAATGATTTGCAAAACGTTAATTGCGTCTCCAATAAGGTAAGTGGCCAATTGGTTCGCTTTCTCAGACACGTCCCAACTATTATCTTTGGCGACAATTAAAAATTGGGTCTTGTACGCTTCCCAGGGTGTCTTTCCGTCATTGGTTGTTAGTTTCACTGCTGGGAGGCACGGCGACAGCCTAAAGTATTACTGCAATTTTCCCAGCTTGACGAGAGAGTCCAATTTTTCTTCACTTTTGGTTTCACATTCTTCACGTATTTTCGAAACTGCATTTTCTTTCTTTTCTGCAATGCTTTCGCATTCTCTTGTAAGACTTTTAGATTTTCATAGATTTTCGTATCGATCTTTTGCTCGATTCTTTCGTTGCATTTCACTTGACTTTCTTCTAGGAGCGATATTCTCTTCTCCAGAGCCCAGTTTACCCATTTAAGGGCCCGGGGCTGTGATAGTAGCGGAGCCCCCCCCCCCACACACACGCACGCACATTTTTCTTATTCTTTAATATGAATGTTCGTCGTTAGATAAAATTTTATAATAGTCATATTGTCATATTACAATAAGATTCTCATTACCATTTAAATGAACTCTGAAACTGTTTGCAAAAAATTAATTAAAAAAATATTAATAATAAAAGAATCTAACACACCAACCAAAGGAAAAGATACTGCATCAAAAACTTTAATGAATATATTTTACAGATTAAAAAAAATTAAATTGGCTTCTTCGTAGCCTTTGCCGCGCTGGAAGTTTCAATTACATCTTTAAAAATCCAGGTTGCTTGTTAAATCGTGCTCTGAGCACAGCAAAGCCAAACATTGCAGCTTATTCTGTTGCATTTTTGTTCTTCAAAGAGATAGAATTCTACCTAATTTGGAGTTTACCGATATCAAATTGCAAAGCCGAAAGAGCAGAGTTAAATAAATACGTAATGCAATAAATATATTTGGAAAAATTTCTTTTAACTCGTTTTTAAACATATGATCATAAATATGTATCGGTGATCAGAGCCTTATTATCACATGGGCAAATCGGGACTTTGCCCATTGCCCTAAATATCAAATGTTGTTCTGAAATATTCTTTTTCATATCAAAATTTTATGAAAAATAAAACAAATTTTATAGCTTGGCCCCTGTTGGTCATAATCAGGCCCTGCCGGTGATTTTTTTTTTCTAAGCTACAGCTTAACAAATATTGTGAAAATTGAATGACTTCAGATTTTGTGGCTTCAAAATCTACTTCTCCTTCGTAAAATTGAAGAAAATTATTGACTGATTCTATTGACTGATTTATTTGTTTGTGACCTAATTTAGTAATGAAATTGAAAATGCTGTATACTGAGCTATAAGCATCAATTCGTTTATCCTTTCTGAATTTAATCTATCGACTATCACAAATAAAGTTTCAACTTTAAGTTTTTCAAATCCTTGAAGAGTTACACGGCTAGTTGTTTTGGATTCGAGAGTACCATTGGTAAATTTTTTTCTTCTCAGTCTTTTTCCCTGATCCTTAGGTTAAGTCGCTACGTAGGAGAGCAATATGTGGAGATAGCAATTGAGATCTTTCTTTTAACTCAAATTGATCTCTGAATGATGCAATATTTGCATTCCACCCTTTCAACAAGTTAACAGCTGTAAATAAATTCAAGACCTGTTTTTTGAAGATAAATGCTAACTTTTTTCGTAGCATTTAAAATGTTAGGCGTCTCTGTTGCATATCGTCTGTCAATGCAATGGAAAATGATAGAAGATTGATGCTGTTTGAAGCTAGTGTTTATTTACTCCAGTTTCTAGTATGTCTAGTTGTTCATGAGAATCTATGTCTTTTTTCTTTGCGTATAGTCTGTTTATTCAGGCAAAAATTTTCTCTCAATACATTTTGAATTTTTTTCAGAGAATATGTTTAACATAGATACTCAATACCTTCAGTCGTCAAAAGCCATCGTTTGATTGTAAAATCTACAATCAGAAGACGCACTAACTTTGCTTTTATCTTCCATTAAAATAATTAACCCGCTCAATTTTTAGGTTCACATAAAATTTACGTTTCTTTTTTCTATTTACTGGGTTTTCTTGGCCCTATCTAGGGCCCCCTTGTTTACTGGGCCCGGGGCACAGCCCCCTTAGCCCCTCCCCCTTAACTGGGCTCTCCTCTTCTCCATTTCTCCTTGATTTTTTTTTTTTCTCCATCATCTCTTCATTTGAGGCTTTCATTTCTTCCAATCTGGCTTTCATCTCCTCTTGTCCGGCTTTTATCTCGTCCTGTGCGGCTTTCATCTCGTCTTGCCCGTCTTCGATTTTCTTCTCTAAATCGGTTTGTCCGGATTTCATCTTTTCCAATCCGGTTTTCACCTCATCGTGTGCAGCTTTCATTTCTTCTTTTCCGGCTTCTATTTTTTCTTGTGCAGTTTTCAACTCTGTTTTCATCTCTTCATATTTGGATTTTATCTCATTCATGGAGCAACATATCCATGAGCTTTTGTTGAAATTGTTCGTCCATTTTTTTTGTCCACACCATTCACTGGAAAATTAAAGACTTTCTTTAGAACCCCACTCCTGAAACCAAATGGTGCAGAAAACTCTGCTTGCTTCTGGGGTTCGTCGTTATAAAGTCCAGTAGGTGTAGAAAGTTCTAGGAAAGAGTCCACTTGCCAGGATGGAACACGAACGTTATTGCTTCCAGAGCTTCGTCGAACAATCAGCTGTACAAAATTGACAAGCATGAAATATCCATAGGATTCAATTACATAGTATTCACCCATTTTGATAAAATTTAGCCAATATTATAAGTAAACAAAAAAATCACAATTATTAAGTACACAGTTAAAGCATAAAATATCAAAGTAAGCATACTTGCTACAATTATTTAAAAAGGTAATAATTATAGCCAGACATTCTAAATAAGTTTGATATTTTTTCCATGAAAAAATAATGATAGCATGCTTGAATAATTTATTGATCATTCTGGATTATGCTTAACCCTTTCGCTCCCAAGCTTTGATTTGGAATGCTTGCTCAAAATCCCGGAAACGCCCGAGAAATGTTTTTGAATGCTTTCCCCAACGAAACACGTTTCTTTGTACCTGTGTAGATATATCTCTGTCAAAACAGGAGTGCAAAGAATCCGTGGGCGTGCCTCCCCGAAGCATTTCAAAAGCACCCGTTCGTAAATGCAGCTTTTCACCCAAAGGGGGAATGGGGTTACAATAGCAAACACGAGAAAGGGGTTTTTCACACTTGACACTCTTATATGGATGTTGCAAAGCACGGGGGGGGACGAAGCTTCGTCCTGGCGTAAGGCCGGTACTGGGAGCGTGCATCTAAAGCCGGTACGGGCGGATTGAGAGTGAAAGGGTTAAATATGAATTAGACATTAAAGCTCACTTGCAACTCAAACCTCATTTTTAAGCTATCTAAATATTTATAAAAAAGAACAATTATGAGAACTACGAAAATGAATATCTATGTTCACATTAGTGATCAGTTGGGAGGGGGGGGGGCTAATAAAAGATTAATAATAAAAAAAGAGTTCTCTAATAAGATGATTGAATTCAATTGGTTTTTATTTACAAGCAACAATTACTCTGCACAAATTAATAAATGAATGATTTCTTTAAAAAATCATTCTGTAATTATTATATGTAAATTTATACATGGAGGTTTTTCCCCCACAAAATTATTATCTAGTTAGACATATAACAAAATATATACAGTGGAACCTTTCCCAAATTTGTTCAAATATTTTAAGAGGAAAACGTCTTAAGAGGAAAACTGAAAAGCACTAAGCATAAATGATAAAAAGTAGTATAAACATATATCATTCATCACATCTTTTATATCACATTCTTTTATAAAGGATAATTGAAGTATAATATTATAGTTTTATCGTTTCTTAAAATGAAATTTCAAAAGTATGAACAGGAGTGTCATATAATAGCCATCCCCGACTTAGCGTCCATATGAGCTACAAATGAGTTACAAATATCAAAACATAAAGAATTTTTAAATGTAGCTTGCTCAAACATATGTAAGTAATTTTAAAATTCAATTTAGGAAATCGTAAAAAAGCTTTGCAATGCGAAACTCAACAGCGCTCAAAAATGGGTTTAAATGCTTGTGATAGTAAAAGGGGGCCCCTATTAGTTCTCCAGTCCCCCATCTAAATATGGTCAGGCTTTGGACTTACCGTACCGCCTTTCCTCTGTTTACTTATTATTTTTCTGTATTCTACTCTTCTCTGTTTTCTCCCCCCCCCTAGTTTCTTTCTTTATCTCCTCCTTTGTGTGTTTTGTACATCCCTGATACTATCCTAATTATAAATGTTACGTGCTTGTGCGTATTGTAGAGTTCTGATAGTATACCAGGAACGATAACAAAGGAGACGCAAGTTAAAAAGGTAGAGGCTTCAGGCAAAATGTACCCTCCCTTCTCAAGATGGCATACCTCCTTAAATACAGCACTGCAATTCCGATTGAAAAGTAATTCGTATCGTAAATTTATGCGAGAGTAGAAATTCTCGCGAGAAATATCGCGCGAGACAAGATTCTGTCTCGTCTCGCAAAATATTTCTTTTCCCGCCTCGCAAAAAATTGCCTGTCTCGTCTTGCAATGCGTGACGAGAACGCGAGACAGTGCGAGATTTTTCGCGTCTCGCGTCCATACCTAGTTCCATTACTAATATTGACTTACTAGCCGCCTTCGACGACCAGTTTTGGCCGTCGGTGGCCGCTCCGCGGCTAAATTGTGCAACCTGGAACACATGTGCCGCTTCGCAACTGGCTTGAGCAACCTACGGCACACGGGCCTTTTCGCGACCGAAATTTGCAACATACTAAAATAATTCTATAACTAACTTTTTCGTTTAAAATCGATACTTTAATAAATACAAATGTTAGTAGCAAAATCTCTTTGAAGGGGCGGCTGGGGAGATACCGTTGAAGAGAAAAATAACCTATCGAGATATTTATCACTATATTCATGCTGCAGTGTAGTGTTTCTTTAAAAATATTTTTTTTTGTAACAATAAAACTTTCGCTCGAACATGCATTTGTACTTAAATAAATAAAATTAGTGAAAAATTAGTAAAATATAAATTATTATGAAGGCTTTTATATAGTTTGTTTACTATAGTAAATTAATAAATTTGGTTAGTTAAAATATCACCCCGAAATCATTTTGCGCAGTTGTAAAATTATTTAATCC
>JAWZYV010003242.1:0-14679 GCA_038373885.1 Cheiracanthium punctorium | reverse complement strand
AGTACACTATTCTTGAGTATTATAGGCTAAAATTCATGCATGTAGCGTAAATAGTTCCTTTTCAGGAACACTCAAAATAACTAATACATTACGCTCTTTGGGTATCTCTGTAACTACAGAACCGATTCTAAAACTTTTTCACTAATAGAAAGCTGCTCTATTCCCGATTAACATAGGCTAAAATTCATGCATATAGCATAAATATTTCTTTTACAAAACAGTTCGTAAATACTGTCGTAACTGTCTCTCTTCGCCAAATGCCTGAATAAAATCTAAATTTAGTATCTCTGCATACTCTATTATTTTAAATGAAGTATACTGCCATGCATTATACTTCATTTAAAACAAGTAAAAAGCAAATAATATTTAAATGCAGTTTCTTTTGCCGCAAACATATTTCTTATTCACACATGCTTCATTTCTCTCGGGACCTAATTCTAAAGCCGACGCGGACGAATTCGCGGGTAGCAGCTAGTTATATATATTTTTAAAAACCTAAAATGAAGCTGTTAAATCTGTGTTAGTTAAACTATTGACTTACATTAGACAAATTGGGTTATTTCGATTGAAAATATAGCATTATTTTCAATGTAATCCAAATATTTTTCTACGGTAGCATTTTCAGTTAGGCAAGTATTGATACCACCCATTGTAGCCCATAGTGGGATAAAATGGTGGTAGTACAAAATCACTTGTATATATTTAATAAAAACCATGTTAATTTTATGAATGAAATTAATGCACTCAATTCAATGCATTCTTAATACACTTCAAGAAAGAGAGCCACAGAAAAGAATTATTTCTCAAAATATTTAGTAAAGAAATAATATCAACGGTTATATCAAATTCAGATTCACTCAGTATATAGCGAATGTTTACTTGCTTCCACAGAGGTGTGTAGGCAGGGGATGACTGATGGGGCTGTAGCCAACATAAGACATGCAAAGAATTACGCATTTGTGGATAAATTTGAAAGTTCCCTTGTAAAATTTGAGGTTCGGCTAAGGACCCAAGCCAAAATTAATATTATCCCCAATGTATGTTTCTACAATTGTAAAGATTTCAAATTCGATTTATGAATTTATTTTTTCTTTCAATTTTTACTTTCCGAACATGTACCATGTAAGGAAAGCATTGTAATTATGAAAAAATTTGACTTCGAGATTTTGGTGTATTGACTCGTTTTGAGGTCTTCTGAATTCATTTATGCTATTTATACGAGATGTATGTATGTATGTGTGTGTGTATGCGTGTGTGTATGTGTGTTGTTGGGTGAACACGATAGCTCCTAAACGGGGCATTCGATTGAGCTCAAATTGGGTATATATGCTATAAACCACCATCGCAAGACCGGTGTTGATTTTGATGTGTATAGGACTTATAGTGTTTCTACAGGGCTACGACAAAGATTTCTTTTACATGATGGCCTATGGGGTGAAATTCTTGAAAGTGCGCTAGCGTTTAAACGGTACATTGGATTGAACTCAAATTGGGTATATCCCAACAAACACACACAGGTTCTCTGAACGTCTATTAACGTTCAGAAAACGTCTTCTGTACGTTAATAGACGTTCAGAGAACCTGTGTGTGTTTGCTGGGATATGTTGTAAAACCACCATCGTAAGACCGTTATTGATTTTGATGTGTATAGGACTTATAGTTTTTCTACAGGGTTACGACAAAGATTTCTTTTACATTATGCATATGTGGAGAAATTCTTGAAAGTGAGCTAGCGTTTAAATGGCGCATTCTATTGAGCCTCAGTTTGATATATATGTTTGAATTATTCATCGATTAAATTTTATTTTAATGCTTGGTCATGATCTTAAACGTAATTGTACGGAAAGTCGACTGGAGTCACTCCAGTTTTTTTTAACTGGAGAGACTTAATTCCCCTAGAAGGAAAAAGAAATGTTATACCGATTTTTCTAATTTATAAGGCATTCTAGTTCCTGGAGTTCCCAGTCACTTCCGAAAAAAAAGTTCTTGGATACACTACTAGTTCCACAAAATTAATTTCTACAAAAAACATTTAATTAAAATGTTAGTTTAAATGATTTTAACAGTTGCTTCAAAAATATTTAAATAAAGAAGTATAAATGTGAGTATCGTACAGAACTTCGCTAAGTCTAACCATTTCCCCCCCCTCCCCATTTTACCACACCTCAGAAGAAAAAAATTAAAAAATAGAAATTACAATTTTATTCTTAATTTTTTATATCTAATCCAGTTCTTTTTGAAGTCTCTCGAGTAATATGTATCAAAAATGTAAATGCTTCGTCAAATTACAAAGTAATCTACAGAAAAGTTTTCCTCTATCACTTGTTAATTGACAGTATGTTTAGAGCAAAAACGGGAAATTTTGTACAGATTAATATTGTTGAAATTTCCAAAAACTCAACTGTTGTAAAAATAAATCATCATAGAAAAAATATTAAACATCTAAGTTTCCGTGGTGTAAAATGGTGTTTTTCCATTTTCCCCCCATCTGACCCTACTGTTTCACGAGGAATATACAAAGTATTAGGTTGTAACGAAAGTTTCCCGCCACCGTAAACATCGTCAGAAAACAGTTCGCGTTGGCGTATTGGCTCCTATTTTGTCAAATGATTTTTGGCATTTGAAAGAAAGAGACTTACTTTATAACACTGTGTTATGAAACCTGTAAAAAATATAGTTATCATTAAGTACAAGGTGTGTCAAATAGAACTATCACTCTAGAGGATTGGAACCATCATTTACTTCCAGTTGTGTTGCAAAAAGTCAGCTACAAAATAGCAACAAATTATGTGTACTGCTTTAAGTACTATTGTTGCATCACGTGACACTGTGCAGGTTTGGTACCGAAAGATCAAAAACAGTTATCTAAGGAGTTAGAAGTTAGTATTTCAGGCAGATATGGCGGAAAACTTTCGTTACAACCTGATATTTTTAATTCCTTGTACGGAGTAAAAATAACGAAGTAATGTGATCGCGACGAAGTAATGTGAAGTGTGAATAAACGAAGTAATGTGATCGCGAACAATTTTGTGAGCCAGATTTCGCCAAAAAAAAAAAAGATTTTGACTACTTCTGAATTTACTTTTAAGAATTCTTGCGATGAATCTCGTCATACGCACGTACGCACGTTCATATAAATGCATGTACAATCCATTTTGACCGACAGCGAGTCTGTTTTGACCAGTTTTTTTCCATGTTGTCTGTTCGTACGTATATATGTGCGTATGTAGCTCTCATATCTCAAAAATTATCGGTCGTAGAATGTTGAAACTTCATATTTAACTTTATATTTTTTGGGGCAATTTATTTACAGGGTCACCCAAATGGGTTTTAAATTCATTAAGGTATCTATATAAATAAAATTAGACTTTTGTCTGTACATTTCTTGGAATTCAAAAATTTTGCGATTTCTATCAGTTTCAAGCACCCGGGAATCCGATGCGACCCTCAAAAAAAGTTTGTCTGTCTGTCATTCTGTCATTCTGTCGTTCTGTCATTCTGTCCGTGACGATTTTTTTGTTTAAGCATCACGTAAAAACGACTGAAGCGAATGATATGAAATTGGGTGTCATGATAGGTGGTCACTCAACTTAAAACATAGGAGTCCAATTTTTAAAAAATTCTGATTGGATTTTGAGATTTTGCGAAAATCCTTTCAAACTGCGTAAATTTGTGTTCAAGCATCACGTAAAAACGACTGAAGCGAATGATAGGAAATTGAGTGACATGATAGGTGGTCACTCAACTTAAAACATAGGCGTCGAATTAAAAAATAATCTTGATTACATTTTGAAATTTTGCGAAAATCATTTCAAACTGCGTCAATTTGTGTTCGCACATCACGTAATAATTGCAAAGGTGAATAAATGATAGGTGGTCACTCACCTTAAACTATAAGCATCTAATTTAAAAAAATCCATCAGATTTCGAGATTTTGTGAAAATCGTTTAAAACTGAGTGAATCTTTGTTCCCGCATTACGTAATAACGACTCAAGCGAATGATATGAAATTTGGTCACACGATAGATGGTTGCTCAACATAAACTATAGGAGTCCAAATTTTTAAACATTTTTATTAGATTTTGAGATTTTGTGAAAATTCTCTCAAAATACGTTTCTATTTCTTCAAATATTCCGTAATAACGACTCATACGAATGATACGAAATTGAGTGATAGGATAGGTAGTTGCTAATCTTAATTTATAGGGGTTGAATTTTAAAAATATTTTGCTTACATTTTGAGATTTTTCGAAAATTGTTTTAAAATGCTGAAAATTTGTTCCAGCATCACGAAATAAAGACTGCAGGGTATGAAACGAATTTGGGTGACAGGATAGGTTGTCACTCAACTAAAATTCTAGGCTTCTGATTTTTCAAAAATGTTGATTAAATTTTGAGATTTTGCGAAAATTATTTCAATATGCGTCCATATTCGTTCGCGCATCCCATAATTACGACTCAAGCGAATGAAATGATATTACTGAGTGACTCTCTAACCTGTAATATTTTAACAATACATGAAAATTATAACTTTGCTTTCTTTACTTTGGCAACCTACTCCATCCATTCTGTGTACTCCTACAATGGTGACGAAAGTTCTTGCTTTTTGAAAATTTTCATTCACTAACCCGTCGAGGACGGGTACTTCAGCTAGTATAGATATATTTTCATTGAACATCTGTGGTCAATGACTACTTTGACTATCCCCAAAATCTCGCAAACTATCTCAAGCTTGTCGGCTTTAAGCGAAATATGGCTTAATTGTCAAAAACAAATCTTTCAAATTGAACCCAGCTTGGTGATATTGGAAATATTTGGCTAGAAATCGCTAAACCTTACTGCAGTATTTTATCCCTTTCAAACAAAATAAGTTTAGATGGAGTGCGCCGAAAATATTTTTGGTTTGATAGACGTGCAAGGAAGTCGTGTGTTGTCCACATGAGATTTTTTCTGTAGTTGTTGTTGTAAGAAAACTGCCAAAGATCATGAAAGTTAGCAATTCCTATCTATAATTTTTTGCCCTAGCTATATTATTTATGTGGATAAAGATTGTCCTGAAAATGTACAGCTTTTTTTTCCCTTTTAATCTCATAGAGGCCCCACCATGGACGAGTGGATAAGATACTATGAACATGGTAGACGGCTGAAGTGTGAAGGTCCACCGTTCAAACCTAACGCGCGGCTGTCGGTTTAACCCTTTGAGGAGCAACCCTTTTCCAATGTTGAAAAAAACGGGCAGCCGTTGACATCGCTCGACTTAACTACCAGCAAGATGGCGGACGATTGAAACGTTTATCGCGTGCCACAGATCTAGAGATCCTTTTTTGATGCAGCTGGCTGTACGTCACTTTCAGAAATGCTTTACCGCCTCATAACGCTCTTTGCAGCAGAAGTAGTTTTACAGGCATGTTAGCGAGGGGCAGTTGGAAAGGAGTCTCGTGAAAAAAGGGTCTCTAGATCTGTGGCACGCGATGACCGTTTCGATCGTTCTCCCTCTTGCTGGTAGTTAAGTCGAGCGATGGCAACGGCTGCCCTTTATTCAGCATTGGCCCATCTATCCGGCTGTTCTCGCATTCTTTTATTTTTCAGCAGATGTCAGTGCTGTTAAAAATAATAGTGACTATATTTTTACGGGAAATCACGTGCTAAGTAAAGGATTCTCGTGGAGCTATGTCACCCGCAACTATTTTTATAGAAATCAAATCTATTCTTCGTGACTGGCAACAGTTAAAACGTCAGAGTTTGGTGTTACTAGAGCGGGAACACTGCGTGTTAAAGGGTTAACGTCTTGGAGTTTTGGGCGACTTTCTCCAGATGTAACGGGAATACGCGTTAGAATTTCATTAAAAGTCACCGACCAAGGCACCCCTCCTCCTCACTTAAGTATATGCCCCTCCTGTAGGTTTGCAATAGCACAAAACACAAACTCTGTAATTTTTATTTTTAAAATTTCTCGTGATACATTTAATTATTTTATTGCGTGAATGTAGAAAAAAATATTCGATTGTTTAAAAAAATTAAATGAAATTGAGAGATCACTAAAAAATGTATAAGACTGCAATTTTGCAGATAATTTGAGAACAACGCCCAATGCATTCCAAACAAACATGTACGAATATATCTAGGTACGTTCTTTCATTTCAAACTGGGGTGGAGGGGGAATATATTTCATGAACTAATTAATCACAACCAACAACGTAGATATGTCACGAAGTACTTCGATGCTAAGAAATTTCTGTGAACGTGTTGCTTTCTGACTGAATCTTACTGAATTCCCTGCGGGGAATAAATTTGCAATTATTATCGTGTTTCCGAAATGATTGGATGCGATTTCGTGTTTGTTCGCATACTCAAGATTATGCACATTGCAGTTTATGAATACGAGAAATTTTTCCACGGTTCCTGAATTAGTAAACAGCTACTTATCACATCTGGCATCATTTTAGCGTGAAAGCAGCGAGATTTCGTTTCGTAGTTATCAAAATGTGGAAACCTGCTTTAAGATTCGTTTCTATGGAGATACCGTTAACACCTTTTGGCGGAGGGTGTAACGTTCGTCTTAATGTTTGTTTTCGGCATAATTATCTTTCATGTGGGCCGCTCCCGTAATGGGATGGCGGATGCTTGCGAGATTAATTTTTACGCCAGGTTGTGGATAGGCGGTGGCAACAAGAAAGCCGCAGGCGCTGTTGAAATGGAATAAGATATGAATGTCAATATAACAGCTTTGGAATACGTTTGTACTAGCCGCCTTCGGCGTCCAGCTGGCTCGCTATCTTAATAAATCTTGTTCGGAGAGAATTATGCGTCTCACCACGTCCGTGGCACTGAAATACTGAATGGAAGTTAAAATTAGGATGGTTAAAAAAAATAAGACGGTTTAATAATAAAAAACTACAAAAAAGTATAAAATTATTTTTGTCCCATATTAATCCTGCAGAGCTTCTGGACATACTGGCCGTTCTTTCAGAATGGATGAAATTTGCCCTGTCTGTTATCGGAGATTGTCTTTGAAATGTGTATACTTATGTGTAGCATAAAACAACGGAAAGTGATATATTACACATAGAAGCCTTTTGTCCATATAATATAGTCATTTTCATTTAAAAATAATTTCACTTTTTGGTAAGCTTTTGCTTGTCATATCTGTTACTTATAATGGTAACAGACATGACATTTTAAAGAACAAAAATTCATGATTGTATGTCATTCTACAAGAACATGAAAAGAGACATTCATTTAGACTAAAAATCTAATTAGCTAAATTAATCAATTGAAGTAAAAAATAAATAAATGTATTTTGTACAACTCATTAAGATAATAGACATGGCATGCAATAAAAATATTTATCACAAATAGGCTTTGGTGATAAATATTTATCACAAATAGCCAAAAACGAAGATGTCTGTTTGCATTACAATCTCGACCATGATCCAATGGTAAACAGGTGTTGCCATTCTCAATTTTCAATTTTATTGTTTAAAAAGTTGAAAATAGTGTATGGCAACAGACGGATCATCCATGTCCGGACAGATCTATTTACTTATCAAAAATCTAGTACTTTTCTTAAAACCTTTTTAAAAAAACCTTTTCATAATGTAGTTTAAACTCTATTTCAAAATGTTACAGCGTATTAGGGCAGCAATTTTAGTTTTGGGGCCGCAATTCTGCGTTAACATGATTAATTGTTTATGATTCAAAGCGCTGTATTTCAGCATCTTCTCTATTCATTTTTTTTAATTTTTATTAAATAGTGTGCTTTTAATCTATTATTTTATTTCTAGAAGCTGCCTGGTAAGACTCTGATAAAAAAAAAAAGAAAATACTACTTACGTATTCTGCCGGCTGTCCGCCAAGACGAGCGATTTTTCACCAAGATAAATGCCGGGCACATGAAATTATTGATGGTTCGGAATACGATTGGCAACAGTTTACTAGCACATTAGACCAAAATAGTTTGGCGGGAATGACCACCGGGATAGTAGGTAAGTACCGAAAAATCATTTAAATTTTCTCATACTTTGAAATATATATATATATATATTACACGCGGACAGCAAATGGCACCAAATTTTGAAAAAGACCCAGATATACAGAGGAAAATCCAATGCTGCCCATATCAAGTTTTTTAAAAGTATTGGGGGCACAAGAAAGTAATGTTGTATCCTTTCAGATGGAATTCTAAGAAATACGTCTTCAACGATTTGAATCGAAAACAAGCTGAACCTTATGATAGGATTGTTACAGATGAAAGCAATAATTTTATAGATAATGCATTTTTCCAGAAAAATGACCATCCTTTCCTTTTGTCCACGTCTTACCACGTTGGAGGGCCAATTTCAAAATGTTTTGAAATTGACTTTTACGTATTCGTGAATTACATTTTACAGCGAGAATTTTATGGATATCTTTTTTGTTATTCTTTCGAGATCACACGGGATATGTGTAAAGAAAGTTTTGACCAGTCTCCCCCTCCATAGGTTATGAATTTTGGACAGTGCTGTCTGATCCAGCATCTACTTTGAAAACTCATGTATATGCCAAATTCCGTATTACAATCGAACCTCGAATGAACGAATTGATTGGGGCCTACAATTCCATTCGTTAAGGTTGGTTGGTTGGTTGGTTGGTTGGTATTTTTGGCACAAGGTCCAGAAAGGACATACTGCGCCAGACGTTGAGTTAAGTCAAATAAAGATGTGTTCAGTATAATAGGTGTCATAAAACCCAGTATAGGCTAAAATGTAAAGGTGATAAAGGAGACAAGTAAATTTCAAAAGTAGATAAAAGAGGTAAAACCAAAGGCATATGGATGGGGGCTCCCATCCAGATGCCAGTCAGGCAAAAGTGGACATTTCAAACTGAATAAAATATGTTTGTGCGCCGAAGAAAGGCAAACAAGTTATGGTGTGGGATATCACCCAATATGTCGTCAAGTTTGGGATGAGAAGAGTTAAAAAATATTTGGTAAAGATCATTAAAAGCAGAGCAAGAGGTTAAAAGATGATGTATGCTAAGTTGAGTATGACAATGTGGGCATTCAGGAGCAGGTTCACCCAAAAGGAGGTACTTATGGGTTAGTCTTGTATGGCCAATGCGAAGGCGAGTGAGAGTGACATCGTGCTTGCGGTACGGTTGAGTGGACCAGTGGGTAAGGGCTGGCTGGATAGAGTGAAGTTTGTTTTGGGTTTCACAGTCCCATATGTTATTCCAAGTGCCTTTTGTTAGGGAAGAGATGCCAGACTTTATATCGGTATAGGGCAGATCACAGTTATATGGGACGGTAGAATGCCTCGCCAAAGAATCTGCTTTTTCGTTTCCGGGAATGCCAATATGGCTAGGTACCCAGCAGTAGAGGATAATGTATCCACGGTTCATGAGTCTCTTGTGCATGCGTAAGACTTTCAAAATATAACTATGAGTGAGGGAGCCGGATTTCAGATTCTCCAAGACACTTAATGAGTCAGAGTAAAGGATGAAATGTTTGATATTTGTTCTCGAGATGTAAAGAAGGCTTTCATAAATAGCTATTAATTCGGCTGTAAATATGGAACAAAACGAAGGTAGGGTGTAGTTGTAAGAATGATTATGATGTACATAAGCAAAGCCAACGTGATTATGAGATTTTGAGCCGTCAGTATACAGTTCCTCGAAGTTTCGATATTTGCTTTTATGGTCTAGAAATAACTGTTTATATATTATGGGGTCAGTGTTTGGTTTTGTGAAGCCTTCGAATGGTTGTAGGTAGGGAATCTGCAATTCGGTCCATGGTGGGACTTCATGAAATGAACAAGTAGATACATTAAGATCCTCCAATTGGGTTCCGACTACACTCCTACGGATCCTAAGTCCGAAGGGGGAGTGCAGGAAGGGCGATTTGCATAAAACTGGTCCAGTTGGGTATCTATGAAAGAATCCTTTAAGGGATGTGAAGAATGAGAAAAGATGCGAAAATAGGTATTTAATGATAGTTTCTGACGTATGAGGGTGAGGGATGGTTCATGACAGGTGATGTAAAGGCTATGGATAGGTGATGTCCTAAAAGCACCAGAACATATGCGTAGTTCAGTATGATGCACTGTGTCAAGTTTTTTTAGCGTAGATTTAGAAGCTGATGCATAGATGCAGCTTGCATAGTCCATTTCAGAACGGATGACAGCACGGTAGATCCGCATCAGAGCATCCCGCTCAGCCCCCCAAGAGGTATTGGTTAAAACCTTTAAAATGTTCAGTTTTTTTTCGCATTTTCTACGAATGTCAGAAATATGATTAGCGAACGTAAGTTTTTTGTCAAAAGTTAGGCCTAAAAATTTAAAAGAGTCCTTGATAATGATTTTGGTACGATGGAGGTAAAGTTCTGGATCTGGGTGGATCCCACGCTTTCGGCAGAAGTGAATGCAAGTTGTTTTTTCTGCAGAAATATTATACCCATTGGTATTGCACCATTTTTGGATGTGATTGATAGTGGTCTGAAGCTGCCGTTCTATGTAACGCATGTCTTGCCCCTGACAGGAGATCTGTAGGTCATCAACATATAGGCTACCGTGTACTGTCGGAGGGAGCTGGTTGAGGATATTGTTGATTTTTATTGAAAAGAGGGTGACGCTAAGGACAGAGCCTTGTGCTACACCCTCTTCTTGAATAAAGTTATCAGAAAGGGTGTGTTTGATGCGTACTTTGAAGTTCCGGAGTGAGAGAAAATTCTTGATAAATATAGGTAGGTTTCCACGGAAGCCCATATTGAAGAGATCACGCAGTATGCCATATCTCCAAGTGTGGTCATAAGCTTTTTCGATATCAAAGAAAATTGATACAAGGTGGTTCTTTCTTAAGAATGCGTCACGGATTTGAGTTTCTAAATATAAGATATTATCGACTGTGCTTCTGCCTTTGCGGAATCCACTCTGGAAAGGGTGTATATGGCCCTCAGTTTCTAAAACGTATACTAGACGCGTATTAATCATTCGCTCCAGTAGTTTGCACAGACAACTAGTTAGGGCTATGGGACGATAGTTATTGGGATTAGTGGTGTCTTTTCCAGGTTTGGGTAAGGGAATGATCATTGCATTTCTCCACTCCAAGGGAAACGCATGCTCATTCCATATTCTATTGTATAGCTGTAAAAGACTAATTAAGGAATCATGGGAGAGGTGTTTAAGCATATCATTAGTGATGCCATCAGGGCCAGGGGATGTACTTGATGACTGTCTTAAACTGTTGCGTAGTTCATTCATAGTGAAAGGACTATTGTAGGAGAAGTTCGAGGAAGTTTTGAAGTTTAATTTGTGGCGTTCGGATTGTTCCTTGTATGGAAGAAAGGTGCTAGAATACGAGGTTTTGCAGGATGTGAATGCTAGAGATTGACCTATTGTATTTGCAATTCTTTTTGTATCTGAAATAATTTGGTTATTGATGGATAGGCAGGATATGGAGTGATTACTATAGATGCCCATGATTCTTTTAGTTTTGTCCCATAGTTCCTTACTGGAGGTAGAAGGTGAGATACTGGAGACGTATTTAATCCAGGATTCTCTCTGGGAACGTCTCCTTATTTTGCGTGCATTTGCACGAGCTTTTTTAAAGGTTATAAGGTTTTCAGTGGTGGGGTACCGCCGAAAATTACCCCACGCTTTCTTCTGCTGTTTCTTAGCGAGGGTGCAAGCCTCGTTCCACCACGGCTTTTTAATTCTATGGTTGCTTTTAACAGATTTTGGAATGCTCGCGTCGGCTGCATTTATGATAATGGAGGTGACATTCCTAACGACCTCGTCTATGTTTCCTTCAATAATGTTTGGTAATATGGTAGATAGCAAAGAAAAAGTCTGCCAGTCTGCTTTATTATGAATGTATCTGGGTATGTTAGTGGTTTGGTTGACATTCTGATATAAGGGTGAGAGAATGATCGGAAAGTGATCGCTGTTATGCAAGTCGCCAGAAACTGAGAAATTATAGAGGGGGAGGATTGAAGGAGAACAGATGGCAAGGTCGATGGCATGAAAGGATTTAGTTGGCTGATGAAAGTAAGTATTGTCGCCGTTATTCATAATACATAGAGTGAAATGAGTAGTAATTTGTTCTATTTGTTCACCTCTAGTATTGGTATCTTTGCTGCCCCATAATGGGCTATGGCCATTCATGTCACCAAGGAGTATAAAGGGTGTTGGAAGTTCATGAATAAGATTATTGAGAGATGTTTGGCTGATTGTTCCGTTTGGAGGGAGATAAATGCAGAAAATGGTAGTGAGCTGTTTTAATTTGACACGAGCGGCAACTGCTTGGAGATTGGTATTCAGATTGACTATTATGTAGGGATAGTTATTGTTGACTAACAGGGCCACACCACCAGAGGCCCTGTCCCTGAGTTCATAGTCTTTCCGAAGCATTGTATATTTGTGGATGGTCGGATGTTTATCAGCTTTGAGGTAAGTTTCTTGAAGAGCAAAGCAGGCGGGATTGAGGTCATAGAGAAGTGTTTTAAGGTCATCCATTTTATTCTGAAAGCCGTGGCAGTTCCATGAGAGCAACAATGCCATAATTATGTAATGTTTTGGGCATTGTGCGTCTCCTTTGTAATCCCTGCAGAGATATCAGGCGGTTTTACTTCTTCCTGTTCCATTGATTCTTCATCACTGATGTCTGATTCTGATGGGGCAAGTCTTAAAATTGTGTCATCAATATGTGGCTGTGGAGGTACTTTTTTCTTGCTAAATTTGTTATATTTTAATTTGTAAGTAGCTGTTTTACTAAGCTGTGGTCTGATTTGGGTAGAGCTATTACTTGTTACCTTTTTCTTTGGAGGAGATTTTGGAGATGTAGAGCAAGGTTTGTTTTGTTTAAGAGTACTTTGTTTACTTGTTAAGATATTGATGGTGGAAATATTTGATGGAGAGTCGGTTTGAATGGCTATTGATTTCGTAGATTTTACTATTGTTGCATAGGATAGGCCAGGTTTTGGTGTGCGAGCTTCTATTATTTTACGAGCTTCAGGGTATGAGATTCTTTGTGTAGCACGAATTGATTGGATTTCTTTTTCAAATGCCCATTTAGGGCATGACTTGGAATATGATGAATGTTCCTGTTTACAGTTGACACATTTAGCAGCTGCAGAACAGGTGTCACTGTCGTGGTCAGAGGCACCACAACGAGCGCAGGCCGGTGACCCACGACAGGAGGTTTTAGTATGACCGAACTTTTGACACTGGAAGCAACGGATAGGATTTGGTATGTATGGTCTTACGGGACATAATAGATAGCCAGCTTTGATATGGGTTGGAATAGTGGGTGACTGAAAGGTTAGGACAATATGTTTAGTGTTGATTGTTTGATTATTGCGTCGAATAGTGATTCGACGCACAGCACATACTTTTTCATCTTTTAGGTTTTCTAATATTTCGGCTTCAGAGCAGTGCAAAAGTTCAGGTTCTGATATTACTCCTCGTGAGATATTTAAGGATGTATGGGGTGTCACTGTAACAGGTTTTAGGCCAAAGTTTTTAATCTTCATTATTTTGGATGCTTGCCTATTGCTTGATACTTCAACTAATAGGTCTCCAGGTCGTAATTTTTTAACTTTTTTGACTTCTCCTACATTGTCTGTGATACATTTGTGTATTAAGAATGGTGATGTTTCATTAAAGGTACCTTCAACGTAGTGAATGATGAAGAATCGAGCGTTCATATGTGAAAGTTGTGCATCAGTGTTTTCATTAGGAGTGGACAGTGGATTTAAGGTATGCGGAACATTGACGTTTAACAAAGAGTTTTTCATAGCCATGTTGGGGGAATTGAGATTCGGACCCGACCGCACCACCCACCACGGAGCCCAACGAGGGGGTGTGCAATTGCACACCAGTGCTAATCGGGTCTATACGCGCTCAGTACATCCCTTAGGCAGCGTCCAACCTTAACGACGTGCCCAGTAGATGTCCGATTGCTTGATCCCTAGCAGTTGATCGAAATCTGTACCACCAGCCGATTGATATACAGGGGAACGCTGTATACCTCCCGTTTACCCGAAGCCGAGGCCAAAGCAATGTGTTGAGGTTTCTCCCGTGTCTGTGGAAATTCCGTAATGATGATTTCCTTTACGGGAACACCCCTCAATTACCAGGATCCCCATTTCCGGGGACACGGGTCTCCACGCACGGCCAACACGTGGGTAGTTTTCCGCCAATAGAAGCTGACAGCACAGGGCGACCGCAGCTTCTAAAGGGGGGCCCTCACCTCCACAGAGGAAACTACACTGAGGGGGAAAAGGAAAGAGATAGCTAAGAGAAGAGGAGGGTAGGACATAGAAAAGCGAAAGATCGCTGGGGCCCCGGGATTGCGACACCCGTATAAACCTAAAGTAGGTTTTTCCCCTGAGGGGTTCCATTCGTTAAATCGAAGCAATTCGTTAAATCGAATATCTGTTTTTGTAAAGAGTATGGTATAAAAATATCAATGCAAAATACCCTTAGACATTGATATGAAAAAAAGAATGATTATTGTTGACTGCGAGCTTAAAAATTATAAGTTATACGTTAGGAGATCAGCTTGAAAATTATCTAAATTCTTTAATGCTACTTGTTCTTAATACTTAATACATAATACATACATACTTGTTGGCACTTCGGAAAGAAATCTTGATAGTGCTTTGTTTTTGTAGCTGTGTTTAGAAGGCACATAAAATTTCCAAAG